>JACDJE010000418.1:64552-359171 GCA_016647715.1 Pavo muticus
GCCTCGGGGGCGCCCGGCGGCCGCGCCGCCATTTTCTCCCCGAGAGGAGCGGGCCCAGAGCTGTGCAGGTATCGCTGTCCGGCACCGCGGCCGCCGTGAGCCCCAGTCCATGCACCGTTCCCACAGCCATCTCGCAGCACCAGCTGGAAGGAATACTGACGCTAGTTAAACATTTTGCCCTATTTTATCCATCCGTGTTCTAAAGAGTTTTATTATATAAGAGTGCAGGGGCAGTTTGTTAAAAACAAAGCTTTGTACCTTTGAACAGTATTCAGAGTCCTCACAGAACGCAGAACTGTGTCCAGTACTTCCCACCATCCAACCTCCTGCCATCGAGGTCAGGACCAGTGAAATGGCACAGTAACACCCACAGGAGGGCACGACCAACTGATTATAATCTGTGCTCTTAATTACTCCAACAGCAACAATGCCATATATTCAGCCACACCCATGGATAGTAGCCCATAATAACGCTGTACAAGTTGTCAAATACCACATACACTCCAGAGTTAACAGTCACCTGAAGGAGTGCACACATTCTCCAACCCCATGATATTCCATTCTTACAATATTCGGAGCTTTTCAGGCCGACAATTACTGTGAAACAAGTAATTGTCCAAGACCAATGACTCGGATTTTTTTGCCGGTGCTTTCCAGTGCATGAAGGAATTCCCACTTCCAACATAAAGCAGCAGGGAAAAGCAGCATTTATTCAGCTAAATTTAGCAAATGGTTGAGTTTATTTATGAACTTCTATTGCTTCTAACTTTTGTTGGAAATGCCACTTGAAGTCAAGAGCAGAAATCTGAGAACCTCTTTGGTATCTTATTTTTTTGCTTTGTCAGTAAGGTGGTGTACAAGTTGATGGAAGTCAGGCTCCTGCTTTGTCCAGAAAAAAAAAACATCTGCTCAACAGAATGCAGAAATGCTCACAGCAACACACAGCAGTGAACTCGTAATTTGAAGCAGGGACAGGTTCCATCCACGATGCTGTGAAACCCAAATCAGGCTCTGTTGAGACTGCTGCTGCGAGAGCTCAGTGCTGGATGTACATTTGTGCAGTGCTGTGCCCATGTGGCTGCTCTGCATTGTGCCCTGGGCAAACGAATTCCAGATGAGTCACCTCCAGTGCCCACAGTGCTCAAACATTAATCTGGTAGCAATGGGGTCTGGTTTCCTCATCCGCACGCCGCTAATGCAAACAGCAAGCAAACAAAAAGACAACTGTGTCTGTGACTGTCTTGTTTTGTGAAATCTCCCTGGGTCTGAAGCACAGCCATTGCACAGAGTGGGAATTTGCTTCCCGCTTTCTCTCTGTAAGTTATCATTACCAGTAGCAGACAATCACATTATCTGTAAGGCAGTGCAACGAAATGCGGCCTTTCCCTACATCTAGACCGCAAAATCCCATTCTCCTGCACTGGGTCTCTCTGATGGATCCAAATTTTCAAGAGGAGCCAACACAGAGAGTCACAGGAGCTCAGTGCTGTCCTCAGCTACACGGAATGCTGAGCAAGCTGTGAGAATTTAGAGCTGTAACTGCCATGACCAATGCTCTATTTAAGAACAAGTTACTGGAGCTAAAAATTCATTTGTTTGCTAACATATACGGGCAGAGGAAATGTATGTTTTCGTTAAGATTAAGGGTTTTCGTTCAGTGTAACATTTCCCTTGCTAAGCAGTTACTTTCAGAGCAGTTGCCCAGCGCTATCTGTTTTTCTGAGAAACATTTTTGTGATGATAAACTTCATACTTAGAATGGTCAAAGTGTAAAATAATAATCACTTCATAGTAGGTTATTAATAATTGTTTAGCTCACTACAACTAGTAATTTCTGAGATATTAATTACTTTATCTCTGCTTATGCTGATTAGCTTAACAATTTTCTCTCTCTTAGTTTGGATAAAGAAAACTATTTCAATCTGTTTCAGATGAGAAGTCTCCGCGAAGCAGCGTTTGGGTGGCAATCACTCAGCAATAGTCATTTATTTAAAAACAATTGTTTCCACTGCAGCTAAAAATATCAAAACAAATCTTCCTGTCTACCATCATATAAACATCGTACAAAATGTACATTTTGGGACAAATAGGAGTCCAGCTGGGCACCTTTTATCTTTACATTTTTAGGTTGCTCTCCGCCTCCACTCCCCCCATGCCTCCACAGTTAGCTGGAAGCCAGAATTTCTTCTGCAAACGCCCAAGCTCTAAGAATACAAACTTGTTTAAGCCGAGACCATATTTGGAAGCGATCTGGGTCAAGAAAAATAATCAAAAGGAAAGTGCATTCCTCGGGCATCACGTGAGGTCAGCGTGCGCGCACACACACGTCCTGCTCTTGGGATCGGATGCAGTGAAGGGAAGGGACCGTGCACGACGCTCATGAATAACTCACTGCGATTACACTTGTGGCAAGGGCTGGTTTTACACCAACGCTGACATGCTGAGCTCCTCAGTTCATCTCCAGCCTACTTACAGGGCATTCAGGCTAGCTTAGAAAAGGCTGCACTAAGCTGTACAGCAACATAGCACTGAGAGTGCCTGCCTGTGACAGAACATTAAAAATTAATTCTGGCGACCTCCACAGGCTCCAATCTTGCAAATAAACATATTTGTTTCTTTAACCATGGCAGTAGATCTGAAATAACAGCAGTTTCTCGTGAACATAAGCACAAACTTGTCCGTGACCCAGAACCAAATATTTCTTTACTCACCCACCCAAAACACCACTCCCCGTTTACTCAAGCACTGCAAGTGCTGGGGCAGCTTAGAAAGCCAGGAACGTTTCACCTTGGGTAGGTAACAAAACACATAAGCAGAGCTTGTTCTAACAAACAAATACGAGTGCAGCACCCCTGCGCTCCACCAGCAGCTGGGGACAGGAATCTGCCCAGCTCAGATTCCCTGGAAAGCAGCAACACGGAGATGTTTATAAAACTCTGGTCTATATCCCTGTACGCATATGGAAATAGCCAAGTGCACTCTTTTTCAGTACTTAATTCTCTCTTCTCTGTTTTTATTCTCACCTCCACTATTTATCCTCCACTATTTATTTTTTTTTACCTTGTATACTTGTTGAGAATTTCTTTCTTCTGTCTTACATTCATTTGGCTCCTGTTTCCATGTATTCAGACACCTTTACTGCAACTTCCTTCCCAGCAGCAGCACCCATTAACTGGGTCTGATCTGCATCCTACTGCATTTGTAGCAGGAAATGACAAGCAATAGTTACTATACATATCTCCCTACTCCAACCAGCATAAGGCTAACCCAAAGAAAATATGGAAGCAAGGCAAGAGCATCGAACAGGTACGTTATTAAAAAAGACTGTTTCTGAAAAATATACAATGAAATTATTTTTTATTTTTGCTGGAATTTAAAAAACATAGGAATATTGACATTGCATTTAAAAACCCCGGGGAGTTTAAAGATCAGACATTGTTTCAGCTCTGAAATCCAACAGAGCAAAGCTGGAAATCACACGAATGTTTCCATCGCGCCCTTCTGTTTGTTTGCTTTTAGGAGACACCAACATATATCCAAACACTCTGAAACAAGATTTTTACAGAAACCTCAGACTGCCCAAAGTGCTCTTCGTTAAATACATCAAAATCTGCTACTCTTCTTGGGAGACAGTGTTGAAAAGCGAAACAATTCCACAGAGAAGATGTACAAAACATATCAACATCCACTTCTTAACAGAAAGAGAATGATGTATTTAAAAGGAACCATAAACTCTTAGCTTGAGATTTCTGTTTTAAAGTTTGAAATGCATTATTGTGTGCTTCTCTTCGTTCTACCCAAGCACTTAATGGATTTACATTGGCAAGTATTACATTATGGGTGTTTTTATACTGAATTTATGCTGTTAATATCATCATTACTTCCCTTTCCTTGTACTGAAAGTAAGATACAGACATGAGAATAACAGACAGTTGTAAGCAAACGGAAATGGCCATTTAAATTACCTGAAGATTGGAAATCAAAGTTGTAAATTTATACAGCTATGATGCAGATTGTACGATTGGTCTGCAGAGTTAGAGCAGTATATACACAGCCACTTTAAAATGACACGTTTCTTCTCAGTGTCAGGTAAGAAAAGCTTTCTACAAAAGTCCTTTTGAAAGTCATCATCTCCAAAGTCGTGCAGCTGCCAGAACAAGGCAGTTCAATCACTGCTGTTTATGCTGCAAATAAGTAGAGTCAGGAAAGCTGAATGATTGGAGTTAGGAGTCCATCACGAATACTAATGATTATGTGGATGAGACCTCAAAAACAAAGAAAGGTCTTGCCTGTCCCAGTAATGTGGTGGCTTACTGACTGCAGTGATAGTCAGAATCTGTGGATCCAATCCATAAATAATGTTATCAGTTTTTACTTAAAGCCATGTCCTAACAGTAATAAAGACAACAGCCCCGAGGACAATCACATTAAAGGTATATATAGGAACACTGTAAAAAATGGGACAAAGTCATCTATTCCTTACAAAAGAGGCTTCTCTCTTTTTTCTTCCTCTCTCTGAGTATTTGTTTTTAAACGAAACAGGCTTTCATTCTTCTGTCAGGGAATGAGAAAAAAAATCAAGTCCTAAAATTCTGATGTTTAGAAAAAACCAAAGACACCATTTTCAGACTACAAAAGAAACCAAGAAAAGAAAAAAGGACGCTGAGGAGTTTTCTGTTACCTGGATCAGAAGGACAAAATGGGAGACAACAGATCTGAAAACCAGACCTCAAGTCTTTCTGGATAAAGTTCTCTCTGGCATTTGAGGGACGTTTGTACAGGGAACTCCTGTGTGTGGAACCAGCCAGAGAGATGCTATGGCTCCATCAGGAGAAAATCCTGCCTTTATTTTCGTGTTCTATCATTATTCCAGTATAAAATGATATGGTGTGAATCCTCCCCACAATATGAAGCAGGTACATTCTAACAGTTTCCAACACAAATCCCAACACTGTTTAATTTACTTAACAGTACAGCCTGCCAGGAAAATTAAAATCATTTTGTTTGATATTCATTATGGTGTGAAGTATATAAACTGCACTTTTAAATTAAGTCATGCTTTGCCAAAACCAGTCTGCTTTAAGACTGCTGAGCTCAGTGGGCAGAATGAAGATGTCTCAGCAAATATCAATCCTCTGTTAAAAAACGTCCGCAAGACAAAATAAGAAAGAAAATCTTCATTTACAATAAGCAGTGTAAACAGCAAGAACAACAGAAGCCACGAAGTCTCACACACCAGCCACCAGCAGGCAGATTGCTCCGAGCACTCATAGAACTTTGTATCTTCCTTTGTTGGTTGGTTGGTATGAATTTTGCTGCAAGTAGGGGAGAGAAAAAATCACGGTTAGAAGCAAAAATGGAGAAATAAACTGCAGTAAAAGCTCACTCATAGTAAATCCACGTTGCATGTAAATAAACAGCCCATTAGCAACCTCCTTCCTCTGGGAAATGTATGCAGAGGTCAACAATTTTGAGAAGAAAGTAAATCTATAAAGACTCCTTAAAAGGAAAACAGCAAAGGCAGCAATGTAACACAGTCACACTGGGGTTATTGCAGAGGAAGCCACGGTTTCCTCAGCCACAGAACTCACCCCACTAGCTGTCAAGGCAGTATCGTATTGGGAAAAAAATGTACACAGCTGATTATCAGCTGGGTCTGCTGCAATGCTACGGCAAACCAAACCTCTCAGGACATATAAAGGATTGAAATAAGGGGAATA
The DNA here is from genome assembly GCA_016647715.1 of Pavo muticus. Classification (NCBI taxonomy): domain Eukaryota; kingdom Metazoa; phylum Chordata; class Aves; order Galliformes; family Phasianidae; genus Pavo; species Pavo muticus. The sequence continues at coordinate 70,273 of JACDJE010000418.1, forward strand.
AATTCTCCTCCCCCTGCTTGATGGCGCTGAAGTTAGGAAATTAATGAGGAGCTGAGTATTTAAGGGGTATTTAGTCAAACAGCTCTGTGAAGGTGTTATCTCCATCTGGTGGCTGGATAACAGCCATATGTCTCGTTGATTGAACAAAGCAATGTATTTTCTGGGCTGGTCAATGATTTTTTTTTAAGCTTGTACAGGTTCCAGTCCCTGGTATTAATATAAACGTATGCCAGGGTACCAACATTTGTAGAGAACAATTTCATTAAGCACTGGCTGAAGCACTTTCTCTCTGCATTCTGAACATTTCACTCACCAATCTGATAAGCTCCTCTTTTATAAGTCGTGTGATTTCTGCCTTTGCTTTCTGTACAGCCAATTCGTTGGCACCTGAAGACAAAAACCAAAAGTTAAACAACGTTGGCTATTTTCACAAACACTGTAAAGCAAAACATCCTCAACTATCTGCTGATGGACACAGTAGTGTATGGACTGCCACAGCTAGTGGCAGTCTGTTCGAAGGAAAATACTTAAAACAGGCAGTTGTAAATTACAGTATTCATAAATAAATGTACAAACACTGCATTTCTTTAAGAAAGATTCTACACAATCACCACAAAGTTTGCAAAGTTTCTGTTGTAGCAATAGATGTAATTTCTTATTCTTTTAACAGCCAAAACCCAGAAATTCAGTTTTTCTCTTTATTTCACATGGGCACAAAGAACATCTTTGTGCTTATTTCTCCCCCGAACCGATCCCATGAATGTTTGCTGCTGTTCTGTAGCAGGTCAGCCTTCTCAGGAGCAGCATCTCATGCTCCCCATGGATCACCTGCCAAAGGGTACTGAGACAAACGAGTGTTTTCTCAGTAATTAAGTTTATCTGCCAAGTAACTACAGCAAGTCTGGAACTGAGCATCCAAACACTTTGACTACAGAAATTCCACGCCTAATAATGAAACTGGAGTGGTATATTTCATTGAAATATTTAAAGAAAGAACGCTTACTCTCTATAGCCAAATAAATCTTTCGCTCTCCTTCCTTGGGTTCTTTGCCTGGAGGGAAATAAGTTCCTCTGATTGTAATAGCAGCTTCAGAATATTCACTGATTCTCTGTAGTGCCTCTTTGGAGGTAACTTTCCATCTGGCAGTCTGCAAGGGAAAGGATACAGGAGAATCAACAAGCAGAAAAGCATCAACACAACAGCATTTCAAAGCATAGCTGACCTTTCAGACAAACAACAGTACTACAGAAGCAAGACTCCCCAAAGACCTTCCATTTTACTACGCTGGAAGTTTAAAACCTGTAACTTTTTCTTCCAATCTTCTGAAGCAGCACTGAAGTATTTTATTTAATACTTTTTGCAGGAAGAATGGCCCTCCAGGGCAAATATTCTGTGTACTTCCATGTACAAAAAGGAACAGTATCAGAGCCATAGACAGCAGTATGGCCTTTCAAATATAACACTAGACAGCATCAAAGGTATGGATATGAGATAAGTCAGCAGCAGAGGGTAAAAAGATTTTCGTACAGTAAGGAATGCTTGTTTTGGGGCTATTCCCTGTAATACATCCAAAGCATTGACTGTCTATAAGCTGAAAAGTAAGCACAGATGTAGTGATTTCAGCTAGGATAAGAAACAGAAACACAACACGTTACTGGAATAATCAGTGCCCAGGCTGTATTTGTTAAGTAATGGTCATCAGCAAAATGTTTACTTGCCTGTGGGAAGTCGTTGATCTCCAATTCTTCTTCGTATCTCTTAAAAGATTCGTTCTGTCCACCATCCTGTTTCTCTTCCTCCTGCTTCTCTATAGGTACATAATTCAGCTTAGCATTGATTTTTTCAGCCAATTGCTCTGCAATGGTCTTGGCAGATACTGTAGGAGCTTGAATTGTGCCTCCCCTAAGGATAGCGTTTGTAGCCTGCTGCATCACGTCCTGCAGGAACCAGCCAATCAAGAAAAAGAAAGAACAGGTCCACGTTGAGAACAATGTAGCCAAAACAAGTCCCACACAAGCCAGCAAGGGTTTCATTGAAGCTTTCCACATATTATAAATGCCCACATAACAAATACATCTTCAGAATGCTCCTGTGTACAGAAGATCTTAATCATCTTTTGTACCTTCAGCTCAAAATGCCTTTGGACACACCAGCCCACGTTACCTTAAGGCCAAACTGTGCATTACGTGCTTCAGCAGACAAAGATATTCTGCAGCTCTAAGCTGACAAAATCCAATTCATTTATCATTACTGATAAAATTACACAATTTGCTTTTTTTGCCAAGGCAGACAAAGCATTTCCACTTCCACATTAAATCAGCTCAATTACAGAAACTACAACTTTTAACTGAGATAGCAGTGCAAACGAGTTCCATAATGCAGTTTGACACCAGAGAGAGGAAACACTGAACCAGACAGCAGCCACAGAGTGAAAAACTGAACGCTGTACAAGCATCTATTTAAAACAAGTGCTGTAAGGAGCTCACCTTAAAATGGAAGGGGACAAATACTTGTGCCTCTGCTCCGAGATTCTTCTGGGCATTGATTCTCAAAGCCAGCCTTTTAGCAATTTCCAGTTTTTCTGCATTACCAGCTGATGGCGTAGGAGCGTTTGATGATCCTGGTGTTCCCATGTCTTTTACTCTTTTCTTGGAATTGAACATGCTTTCAATTTGTTCGTCAATCTGAACAAGACAGATATTATTAAATCACTGCATGTACCATTAAAAAATCATCTTAAAGACAGAAAACACTAAGGACCATTTGGTTCACATGGTTCACATGTAAATCTTGCGTAAATGATGGAAGCATGCTCAGAACTACAGGACAAACTGAACTGATCTACTGATCAGGAAGAAGTCTGAACACAGCATTTACTTGCAAATTCACAAAAAGGAGTCTAATATTTGGAAGGAGACTTAGTAAGGATTTAGGAATAGAAAGAGGCCACTGTGAATTGCTTTAAAACACTACACGTTAAAAAATGTTTGTAATTGAGGGCAATTGTAGTTCGAGGCAATCGTTCCATTTCATCTATGGAAGATCAGTATCAGCATTAACCTCTGTGACAGTTACACCACTACATACTTTAAGTATAAAATACCAGTTGGTCAGGAACAGATTTTCAAGATCTTCATAGGAGAGCTATGCATCTTTTCTATCACAGAATACATACACATCTACCCATGGAATTCAGTTCATTACATCAGCAGCAGGGACATGTAATAACAAAAATCCATGCATTCTGCAACATGCTCTGTAACCTACTGGAATAAAAACAACACATGACTACATTGGAAATCCTCAAAAACCTTCAGACACTTACATCAACAGCTGTATCTTCATCATCTGAATCTTGCAAGCCAAGAGCTGCTTTCTGTAACTTCTTCCTTTCGTTAGCCAAGGCCTGCTCTGTTTCATCGAATTTAAAGCCTTTGCCGGAGAATCCACTGCTCTTTTTAATCAGCTTGCCCTCCTAAAATAAAAACAGTGTGTTTTCATGCATAAGCTAAAGTTTTAAAATCAGTTTCCCCAAGTAATAAGGTAACTGTGGAAATGCACAAATGCTTGAAGTTACTTATTTAAAAAAGCAAACCCTAGGATGCTTAGAAAGCTCTTCCAATTTTCAATGCTGTATTTTACAATGAAGTACAGTAAGAACAGCTGTGTTAATTCAGCAGACAGAAGCAATAAGCTGCTGGGATTTTGTACAAAAAGCAACCAAAATCAAACAACAACCAAAAACCCCTAAATCTTGACACCTCAGCACACATGTGAGTCGTTGCTGAGTTCATTGAGAGCACACAACTGTGTACAGTGCACAACTGGACCCACAGCATCTGCGTTAAACACAGAGCAGAGCTACGGAATAAAGGAATAAAGGATTACTTACAGCCTTCTGTTGTTCTTTGAAGTCAGCCCAGAGCTTCTCTAAATCAGCAGGAATTGGATTCCCGGATAACTCCAAAGCCTTAATGATATCACCAGCATACCGTGCCTGATCCTCGGTAATGAACGTGTATGCAAATCCCTAGGCAAAATTCATTTAAAGATGGTAAGGAACAACCTCTGCAGAAACGTTACCTCTCACTTCACTGTCACGCCCTTGCACAGATGCTGTTGTTCTGGTCAGTAAAAGTAACCGTGATATTCGTGCTCTTTTTTTCACTGAGATTGTAGAATGAATAATGTGATTTCCCAGGAAGTCGATATAGAGGTGATCAACCACAGACGGCAGAAAGTGAACTCTTTTTTCAATCTTGTCATGGTTGTAAGTTCAGAAAAGAAAACCTCAGAAACTTAGTAGGGCCCATTTCCAACGGTGAAAAACACCAAACTTTAAGCCACAAATGAAATTTAAAAGGACATCCATATGGCAGAAGAAAATACAAGTTCCAGCTTCCACAGTGCTAAAATTCAGAATGCATTTTACACATCATCTCTCAAAAACCTTAAGGGCACTCTAAAAGAAAACCTTCTTCGCATCAAGAACAAAATGTTCCCTCTGTAGCTACGCCTTGAGGACACCTTTATCAAGCAGTAAATAAGGCCATTTGTTCAGCATTAACAATAACAGGCAAGTGATTACACTTACTTTATTACCAGCTCGTCCAGTTCGGCCTGCTCGGTGCACATAATCTTCATAATGGTTGGGACAACTATAATTGACCACTAGCATCAATTGTTTTACATCCAAACCCCTCGCTGCTACAGACGTGGCCACCAGAAGTTTGCAAGTTCCATTCTTGAAATCGTTAATTATGCTGTCCCTGTCATACTGATCAATGCCTGCAGGAAACCAGACACGTTGTGAAGCTGGGCCTTCATTCACTTTTATTAACTATCTTCTGATTTCCACTCAAAAGAATTTGTGCATCGGTCAAAGTACTCTCCAACTTCAAACACCTCAAACCCTATGGAAATAACATTTCCATAACTCACACTCCCAGGCAATATAAATTATCCAGATTAATAAACCTCTTAATCTATTATCCCCAATAATGAAACTTCAGTTTTTCCACTACAAAATCCTATAAAGAGTTTTGAAATAAAGATTTCCTACTTGACTTCATATTTCAACTCAGATCTCATCTGGCAACTTTGTTCACTGAAGGCAATGGAACACTCAAAAAATGAGGACATTTTTTCCCTCTTCCAGTGTTGCACTACATGAACAGGGATTTTGTACTTACTGGTTGCTGTACGTTCAAGAGCACTGTATTTAGACAAATGCTCTGTGATGGACAACGTCCTACAGAGACGGCCTCTTCTCACTGCTAAACTACTTCCACTGTATTACTTCTTGACGGCAGAAAAGTGAGACAACAGCTGCTATTATTGTGGAACTTAAAACAAAATCTCACATAATACTCCCTCAGATGCTGCTCACTACTCCACATTACAGAGTTAGTAATATTCCCTAAGAGGTGTTAACACTCAGTCCACAACCGCATTGTGCTGAGACAAGATTTGGGATCTGATGACATCTCACAAGGAACAAAAGAAAACTACCACGTCTGTTTCAAAACTAAGAAACAAATATATTTCCCCAGTTACAGAGCAAAAGCTGCTTATGACCAAATACTCTCATCTGGTACCACCCAGGAACTAGGCAAGATGCTTTTCTTCCTAACTACTACATGTGAATATTCTAGGTTGGTGATCTTGATGTGAGCCCCTAAAATTGCAGATTACCTCCATGAAGAGACAAGCAGGGATAAGAAGCTCTCATTAAATCTTTCAACAACCCATCAGCGTGTTCTTGTTTGTCCACAAATATGATAACTGATCCTTTCTCCTGATAGTGTCCCAGCAGCTCTAGTAGCTTTAAGAACTTATTCTCCTCTTCAATCACAATCTGGGAAGAAAAAAAAAACAAAAGGAGAAAGCAAGAAGAATATAAATTGTACCTCCAGGCATTAAACACATTCAGGATAAAAGGCATAAAAATAAAATAATGAAAAACCAGGAAGAGGAGATTGCTTTCCCATGCTGCATCCGTGGCTAGTGGCAGAACTGCTGCACAGCTTAGCCGGGTAAAAACAAGTTAAAAAAGTGATCACACTGCATCTGCAGATTAAGCAATGCTACCTTTTAACAAAACTCACTGAACATCTCAAAATAAAAGCTCTTTTTATACCGCTGGAAACCTGAAAGAAGATAAGCAAGGTGGATAAGCAAGGTGTATGTGTGATACTTACAACGTGCTGCTCCACATCAGAACAGACAACACTTCTGCCTCCGACCTGCACTTCTATAGGCTTACTTAGGATTCTCCGTGCTAACGCCTCCATAGCTCTGGGAAAAGTAGCAGAGAACATGACAGTCTGACGGTCAGGCCTGACGTTGTCTACAATGCGCATAACCTGGTTCAAGAGAACATTTCCTGTTAGTACTCAAGTTCTGTAATTGAAATTCATATGCATACAGAGCTGTCTTATTAAATAAGTTAGGTAAGATACGGATTACATCGAATACAAAGTATTTCTTTACAGATTTCCTCTTGGGACCCAGGTGAGAGCATTGCAGGACAAGCTGGAGTCAACAGAAGTTGAGTGGTAACATGCTACCCCCAGCAACCCAACAGAAAACCAAAGACTGGCTGCAGAAACTCTGCAGCTCAGGAGACAAAGGAATGGTTCTAGTTTTGGAGGACAATACAGCTGAAGAAAACAGAAAGAGCTCTGGCTGCCCAAAGCTGCCAGCAACTATTGTCTAACATGTCTAACAAACACATATATATAGATTAGAGAGAAATCATGTGCTAATTAAGAATTTATCAAAACTAAAGTGTGAGGATAATGCAAAAATGAAAACATTAGTTTAAACTGTCACCTACATACAGCACATTCTGTTACTGGCAGTCTAATAATTACATAGCATAGGATACTGCAAAATCCTTTAAGTGAACAGTAGCAGTTCAGAGCATTTCCAGGCAAGGAATCAGTTACCTGAGGCTCAAAACCCATGTCAAACATTCTGTCTGCTTCATCAAGGACAACGTATGTGACTCTGCGGAGATTTGTCACCCGACCTGAGAAAGGAGAGGAAAAAGCACATGGGAAACAAAATCAAATGGAAATTCAGTTTCCCTCAGGAATTTATTTATATATATGTATGTATATATTTAAATGTTACATACAGTCTCGCTATCTTCCAAGAAATGCATTCATTACTTTTTAAAATAAATTCACTAAAAGTGAATTTTAATGTTCTCGTTTTAATCTCAAGCAATCTGGGAAACGTGTAAAGTATGCACTAGGCCCTTTATTTGGTCAAACTCTTCTCTTGCATACCATCATAGGGCCAGAAGAACCTGTAAAATTCAGAAAACTGCCCTCGCCAAAACACATCATAAAACTAAGACTGAGATGAAGCAAGGAGCCACATCAGCCATAATCTGACAGCGCCACCTAGAAAAAAACATATTAGAGATTACAGCGCATGTGTGGAAGGCAAAGTCCAGTGCTAACTGTTGCAGCCTCAGAAAAGTTCCCTTCATACACATTATCTGTAATGCTTCCTTGGAGCTAGAAATAACTATTTGAGGATAATCAGTAATTCTAGTTAACTGCTAATGATACGCATAAAACAGAGCAAGCAGTCCTTTCCAAATGGATATATAAAGATTAAAGCCTACCCAGTAGCACTACCAGATTTAAAAACAAGGACCACCCCAAAGTCTGGGACAGCTGGAAACAAATTGAGCCAGTCGTGTATCTGCACACATTTGGAGCTGAGGATGAACGGGATAATTAACACCCTTCCCAAACAAATACCTAAGAGGTTCCCTTTCATCAAAAGAATTTAACTCAAGGATTTAAGAATCATATTCTCAAAATATATAGATATGTGGACACATTCACTTCCAAACAACGGCACAGAGACACTGTGGAGCGCTCTCAAAGTGAAATATATATTTGCATATTCTCTACGACCAAGACTGAGGCTCTGCCTATGAAACTACAGCAGAATCCGGTCCTTTCAGCTTCAGCAAATTGCACTGAAGCCTCCAATTACTCTGTGGGGGTGATTTAGCGCTGCATTTTTTAAAAGGAATTCACACTTAAGTAACAAAATACGTATTTATTAAAACCTACATTATCTATATAACACCCTAACACTTCCATCCCCAAATAATAACTTCGTAAATTGACTTGGGAACAGCATTAATGTACCTACCTTTGACGATTTAAGTCTTGGAAGCCCAGTTCTATATCTCTTGAAGGTACTTTTTCCACAGAAGTTAAATAATGTCAACAGTTTAGTAGAGGTTTTGATGTGGAATAATTTAATAATAAAACTTTATCTAGCAAGCATGCAATGGTTACACTAGGACAAAACCTCTTAAAGCTGCAGTGTCTCAGTTTAAACCAACTTGACTTGATGCAAGGTCAGTTCTTTCACAATCACGTAGGGAGGGCTTTTTTGTCTGGTGGTTTGGTTGTCGTTTTTTATTCCAACAGAGAAAAGCAGTCAAGTACTCCTCAAGTAAAAGCGAGTAACTGCTGAGCTACACTAACAATAACGTCAGACCAATGGGCAGACACAGCAAGTAGCTGTCAGATTCCTCTTATCAAAACAACCTGAAGGTAAAAATTTGGAACGCCGTGTCTTAGTTTAACAAATATTCTCAGAAACTCTTCAGGAGTGCAGCACTTCCTGTCCTCCCCCAGCAAAGTCAAGCCAATATATGATTGCACCTATTATTAGTGCTGTATATTGCCAATAGCTAGATAGTGCAGCCTGAAGAGATATCAGAAAATTCCATAAAAGCATTTAGCAAAATACATGATCTTTTGAATTTGTTAGAATTACACAACAAATATAAACAATTCTCCATAGGAAAAGGTTTTCTACTCACCATTGTTAGCTGCTAACATGTCAATCATACGCCCAGGTGTGCAAACAATAATTTCAGCACCTCTTTTGAGTTCAGCTATCTGGTTTTAAAAGACAGAAAACTCAATTTAACAAACTATTAGTGTTGTTTTTTACAAAAACATGCATGACTTCACAAGAAAGCTGCACACATTTTCAATTACTTTTGTACAGCTGTTTCATTAATGTAAACTGCTTATTGGAAGACTTTACTTAGCAGTTTCCTTAAACCTATGAATTGCTTTAAATCTTGAAAACTGCTTTCCAAGAGTGACCTCTGGCAAACTGAGTTACTTTCACTCGAGGAAGTTACAGTGGGGACAGGACTTTCACTCAGTTCACAGCCTGTATGAAATCCTACGTGCCATGCAAGTACAAAAGATGTATTCACAATGTTTAAAAGCCACGTTCTGATACACACAGGCAACCACAAGATCAAACTTCTATAAATATGGAGTAGAAAAATACCCTGGAAATTAACCTCCAAATTACACCAACAGGCAATATTTGATAACGCAACAAACCAAAGCCACCATTCCTGGTTCTTGTTTGAGATAACTCCTGAGGGGAGTGCTCATAGAAATACAGCTTCTTGCTCATTTTCCAACTACCACATCTCACAGGTAGTTCAGTTACTGTCGTGCTCAGTGCACGTATAAAAAGAAACAGTCTTAAATTTAAAGCCCACACTTAAGAGTTTCAAAAATATTGGTATGTTTAGGACTAAGCTACGTGCAAACACTCCAGCTTTTACATCATGCTGTTCATACAGAACAAGTTCAGAATACATGTTGCAAACATACTGGATTTTATGGGAAAGAGAATTAACTGTATCTACTCCAAAAGTAGCACTGATTAATAAAGTCCAAGAGTTATCTGACAAGCAATGTGTGTCTTCTGCATACCTGTTCACTTATTCCTGTTCCTCCATAAACACAGACAACTCGAAGTCCAAGGGTCTTGGAGAACTTCTTACACTCCTTGGTAATCTGCAAGGCCAACTCACGAGTAGGTGTCATAATGACAGCTGCAATGCAAAGCATATTCATCATATGCTGGTATATAAGAAATGCTGTTATTTAAGCAATCAAAAATAAGCTTTTGTAATGAAGTTCAAAGCATTTGCGTGCAGTGTACGCAGCTCACTTCCTAACCTACTGCCATGCATTGTTTTAAAGATGCAATTTCAAGAGAGCCATGACAGCACGAGGATGAGGCGGAAAACGTGTCAAAGTTTCAAAATCAATCAAGGCCTCCCTTGCAGATACATGGATGTGCAAGTGCTCTTGAAACAACATCAAAGAGCAGAGTGACCACAAGCAACAACCAACAGCACAGCGCTCATTAACTAATGCTGCTCACTAACGGATTATAGGAACAGTAAGCATTCATCTCCATAAACAAGGGAAGAACTGAACAACCTTCTAAAGCATACGACTGAGCTTTTGTTTACTTAAACAGCAATTCTGAAAATAAAAGCTTTGTACCTATGGGACCTTCTCCTTCTTCTAAAGCTCTCTGATCCATAATATGTCTGAACATGGGCAACAGGAACGCGATAGTTTTTCCACTTCCTGTTTTAGCAATGCCAATCAAGTCGCGACCATTCATAATTGCTGGGATAGCTTGGCTCTGAATGGGCGTGGGTTTCTCATAGCCATGTCTTAAAAAAGGGGAAAAAACCATTAAAAAAAGAGATCATAAGACCAAAATATGATTAGACAGACACATATCACAGTCATGCTAGAAGAAATGTGCATATTCGTAGTTCCATCTATGCATCAGCGTCATTCTAAGAACACCGTAACAACGAGCAGTAACATACAAGTAACATAAGCAGATACAAATGGCAGAAGGAACACTTTGTAACAACGGTTTGATACTGACTGCAAAACGTTCTGATGACCAGGTAGATACATCAGCAGACATGGACATGTTGCTTTACACAACGAAGAAGGATTTTCTCACAAATATGTAAACAGAACACAGTAAACAAAATGAAGCACGGCCCTGGCTGTACAAAGCCTGCTTACTTTTTGAGAGCAGTAAGAATCTTCATGGAAATACCACACTGTACCCAGGTCTTTATTGGTTTGGGGCAGCCTTTTCCCTTGACTGTTATTCCCTCCATCTCCAGTCGGTACACATTCACCTCTGAAACAGAGTTTGCATTAGAACAGAATCAAACCTGACGTTTACCTGCTACCTTGAAGTAGTATGAGGTTATCAGTAACAGGGATCTGATTCATTTCACTCTGTTGCTCAACAAGAATTCCCTCTCCCACCCAAATTCTCTTCAAAATGACTCCAAAGTCTCAAACTGTACAGTACTTTCTTGCTCCTTTCTTCAAGAACACTCCATGCTGAATCAGAATTTGCTGTTTCCCTGCACATCAAGACGTGTTCTGCTCATACCTGTACTTACCTTCTTGTGTCATTTTAGCTAGTTCAGGCACTTCAACATAGAAGTTTTTCCTGAAGGGCTCGTATTCTATTTTTCCATGATCCACTGGTTCTAGCAGCTTTCTCTGCTTGGTCTGATAGCCAGTTAGGGCAGTCTGGAGATCAACTTCCTCTTCTTCTGAAGAATACTGTATAGATTATAATCAGTAAGTTACTATGAATGACATTCTGAGATGCTGTTACACAGAAACGTGACTCAGAAGCAAGAGCTTTTCCTTAGCCCATTAAAACAGATACGGAAACTCTGTTCTCACTATGAGGAGTCCAAATCATTCTTCCATCAATTTATTTCATGTTTCTCCCAAACCTTAATTTCTGTTGTTCCATATCACATCTATGACTTTATAAATACTAACTAGAATAGTCTTGTCACTTAGAAATAATCACTGTTATAAAAATATTAAGAGAACAGTATTAACAAAAATTGAGGATATACAGTAGCTAGCATACCACTAATTTGTGAGACATAAAATAAATACAGAATTACAGTTTATGAAGAGTTTTGAGACCTGTAACTTACAGGTGATTTGGAATTAAGCATATTTATACTTACCTAGAAAAGAAACAGAAACGCAAACCCTCAAAACCCATTTTTTCCATATTAGATACATATTAGAACGTGCAGACTGAGCAGCCACACACGTACACACACTGCTTGCTTGTGGGTCGCTCACACGTGGGACCACCAGCACTGCCAGTGTCAGCAGTCACAGATGAAATGAACACACACTGCACAACAACCCAACCACACGAGGAACTATTGTAAAGCTACACAGCGTGCTGCACTCATTCAGTTCTCATCTGCATAACACTGCCTCTGAACAATAAGGTTGTGCAGAGGTAAAAAAAAGTAGAAGTAACAAAGACTGCACAAGTTCAATGTTCTTTTGACCATGGCTCTTTACATTAAATAAGCAAATGGCAACCTCAAAGCAGATGAAAAAAACCCCAGACTATCCTCATTCTCATGCCTCTGATAAGAGGCACACTGCCTTTTCAGAGTAGAAACTCAATTACCTCCATTGCATCTTGGTCATTCTCCATGAGCTCCCCTTTCTTCTTTTCTGTCTCTACAACTGCCTTTTTGGTTGTCACCACGGTTACTACTTTGGTAACAGTTGGTCCAGATTTCTGCAAAACCAGAAGTTAATAGGAATTATTGCATTACCACATAAAGACATGCTGTATAAAATATCCACAATATTTGCACTTCTGAACGCATTACACTGTTTTTTCATACACCTCCTGCAGTGAAATGTTGTGAGGATAATGCTATCAGCTTATTAAAAACATCAGAAAATTCAAGTTAAGGCAAACAATCACCCAATGGATCTAACCTATTTCTTGCCTTCGTCTTTCCAAAACCATTCCCACATTGAACCACACAGCTACTTTCAAAAGGCAGATATTCCAGTACACAATTTTACCTTTTCGCTCCCACCTCCACCTTTCACACTTCTCATATTGAACTTCTTGACTTCTTCTTTTACTTCTTCCATATAAGCATCCAAAGGATCTAATTCTTCATCCTCAACCTCGTTGCCTTCCTTTTCTCCTTCTGCAGTTTCCTCATCATCATCTAATATGATTAAGAAAGATGGGAATAAAACAGAGAGGAAAAAAGAGTCCGTATGTTAAATTGTTAGCCTGCCCAAATAATTACAGTCCATTTTTATTACTGTATCATTTTTCTTCACAAAAAATCTCTCCAGTTTGTTAATCTCAATAGCACCTTAAACTGTCTGAAGCCGTGACAAGATTTAGGCTTTGCTATTTTACAGTTCACATTTTGAAAAGTCATCAAATGCCTTAAAGATAACAAAAATTTTAACAGGAACAAACATGTTTTAAATATTACATGTAAAAATGAAGTACCATCATCATCTTCCAAACTCCATTTCTTCCCCTGTTTCATCTCCTCAATTTCTTTCTTCAGCTCTCCAATGTTCTCCATAGCCTTCTTGCGCTGCTCTTCCCTCCACTTCTCCACTCTTTCTTTTCGTTTTCTCATTTCTTCTTCTAGTTTGTTCTGATCAAAATTCTGACAAGAAACAACCAAACAGTGAAAACGAATGGCCACTGGCATCTGACTGTGCTTCAGTCAAAGCACCTTTCCAAACAAACGTAACTGAGATGAAGCTGATCAATGGGCATACAAAGACCTATCACAGCAAGAGTAAACTAACACTAAAAGCAGCTAAAATGCTTTAAAATACAACATTCAGCTGGTTTATTTTTCACAATAGTAGCACATATACAGTTCTTAAAATAACAATGAATTAAAAACTCCTTTATGAATAAAACTTTCCTCTTTTTTACTAGAGCAGCATCATGTATATCAGTGAGTTTCAACTCGTTTTAGCCACGGATCTATAAAAGACTGAAGATCCATCTCGTTGCTCTCTACTTCCAAAAATCCTTCAAGAACAACAACAACAAAGTGACGCATCTATGCATGAGGAGCCCTTGCTGACAGCACAATAGAAACAGAAGGTTTCTAATGGCAAGAACTAGAAGCACACCCTGTGACAGGAGTTACAGGAGAGGGTGGGACTCTTTCACTCAGCAGGGATTCTGGCCAATCCTGTGAGCAGTTTCTCTGTTGTTAATACAGTAATCTATGGCTATCTTAACTCCTGGTTTATACATTTGAAGTTAAAAAATTATCCTAAGAGCTCCCACCTCAGTGGCCACAGTAGATGCACTGGCATCCTTATCCTTCTCTTCTTCCTTGTCATCTTTCTCCTTTTTCTTTTCTTTGGAAACTTCCACACCTTCCGTCCTTTCTTTAGATCTTGATCTGAAAGTAACAGCAAAGACTTCTTACAACGCTTGTTTTTTTCTCAGGGGGGAAAAAACGTGTTGGATAGAAACAAAACCACCAACACCATCAACAGGGCTGTGTTTTCAAATATCTAACGAAGTGCATGTTATCTCCTAGAGAATCTCTCTCTGTTTCATGGGAACATACCCTACAACTGCCAGAAATGCACAGCCTATTGCAGTTCACTCGTTCACACGCTCTGGTTCTGTTCTTCTCATTCCTTCACAGGGCCAAGCTGCAGCATTCACTTCCAGAACACTCAGCACTGACACTCCAGTGGTTCTGTTGTTTATTCCACGCCTCCTTGAAGACAGCACTTTGAAAAGAGATACTAAAAAAGAAGTCCTGTTTGTTCTATTTCTAGGGGAAGGTAAAGTGATCTCGCTCCTTGCTGTGGAAGTTTGAATGTCCCTCTGCAAACACACTACTGTCTGAAGGACACTGAAACACCTCGCTCTGGGAAAAGCTACTTATAGAACTCATGCAACATGCAGACTTCCATTTAAAACAAAACCCACTCATCACAGATTTTATTATCATAACGTGCTTCCTATTAAAAAGAAATGCATCCGAACCAAATGTTTGCTAGCTCATAACAATAAATGTAAAATTCACCTTAGCCAATTAAATCTCATTCAGACTGAATAATTCTAACGCCAGCCGTACGATTATCCTAAAGGACTCATTCCAGCTGCTCATCATTTCTGGATTGTTGGCAACCTGCTTGTACTTTATACAGACTGCTGTTAGAACTTACAGACCTACTCCTCATTTTACAAAGACATTCTCATAACTAACAGCATTAGAAATAATTAATACATACCCAGCATTTACACACCCTCAAGTAAGGAATAAAAAAATCCTTAGTCCATCAAGGGACTTTAAGTGATGGGAAATTACAGCCCACTCAGAAAATTCTCCTTGCTCTACACACAAAATCTTAGGTTGGTTGTGCCCAAAGATACCTTCCAATACATCAGTATGGTTACATAGTTAGTTACTATGATACAGACTGTAACTAAAGAACACAAATACCTGTTTTCTGTCTTCCTGTTCTTGCTTGGACTGGGGGATCGAGACCGTCTGCCTCTGCTCCTGCTCCTGGAGCGCCTTCTCTCTCGGCTCCGCGATCTCCTTCTCTCCCGACTCCGTTCCCTTTCTCTGCTTCTTGAACGACTGCCCCAGAACAAAAGTGTACTTACTTAGCATGTGACAACAGCATCATTTTAGCCTGTTACTAAGGAGCAGGTTTAAAAGGAATCCAATAATCACCAAGATCACTAAGAGCTTACAAACACCAGCACCAGCAACAAGACATCATTTAACAAGCAAAAATATTAAGCATAGTAAAATCTACCATGAACAACAACAAAGTAAACAACTGCAGAGGACGAATATCAGTTCTGGATAAGAAGCATTCTCCCATCCTTTGGAGCTCGTACCTCTGGCGCTTCCTGTCACGTGAACGAGACCTCCTCTTGTCCCTGCTGCGCGACCGCTCGCGTCTGCGATCCCGATCTCTGCTCCTGGAGCGCCTGTCCTCACGTTTCCTTTTGTCAGATGGAGAACGACTCCTGGAGCGGCTCCCCGAGCGTCCCCGCGACGCAGAGCGCTTCCGGTAGTGCCTGCGTCGGAAGTTCACAGAACAAAGGTGAGCGTAAGTTTGAGGACAGTTTGCAGCGGGAAGAGAGGTCTGTCAGATCTGGACAGAAGAATTGTCTACCATTATTTGTGGTACCTATAAAATTCCTAAACATTTGTGGTAATTTTGCAAAACCAATTAGTATACACACACCCCTTACGATGCTGAGATCACAGGAATTACTCAGACTTACTTTTGGTTTAGTGCACTAATATAAGCATATCGTGAGAACACTGGAACATCAAGAACAACGTCCTGGTTAGACATCCCCTAATTTCTATTGTGCATTGGGAAACACTAAGTCTCCCTGAAGCTATCTCATTAAATTTGCTGAACATCTGTTGTCGTTGCTGATCTTCACATAACTTCCATTCAGATAAGCTACATAACTTGAACCTCTGCTCAGAGGAAAGGCTGTCAAACTGCAATTAAAGAAAAACAATGTGAGCACACGCAATGCAGCAGCGGTCAATGCCTTTAAGATGCTAAAATCAAACATCAGAAAAGAAGCTTTAAGGTGTATGATGGAGAGGGGAGATTTTCTCCCTTCACTAATTCTTATCCCCATCAAACTGTGGGAGACAGCAGTACTTTCTCCCAGAAACTCTTCACATAAGCATACACATTACAGAGGGACCTCCAGTGCACTGTCTCCTCTTTTTCCAGTTCCTATCAGTCACAGCATCAGAATAATTCCCTTGTTCCATCCTCCCACAGCACAGGGCTCACCAACGCTCCACGCTCCCCAAGAGCTAGGCTTGGGAAGTGGGAAGAAACAGAGAAGGCAAGACCTCAAGTCCCCCATGTCCCTTCCCTTTTGTCTTTACCAACAGAGCTGTATTACAACAGTAACGGCACTAAAAACAATGGAGTTTATTTCAGCATGTTGGTATATTTAGGTATTGTGTACATTCGGAATCAACGCAGTAGCAGTGTGATGTCCGTATCCTGCCTACCAGCAGTATGACTGAACATGAGAACATCTGTCACTGTCAGGTATCTTTTCTTTCTTCCAACCTCAGCCACAAAATGCCATGAGAACTGCTCCCTATTTCCCCCCAAGATTTCTTCCTGGGGCTCGGTTAACACTGTTTCAGCATTGAAATCTGATGATAGATTAAACTAGTCAGTACAGATGCAACAACAGCAGCAGCATACAGCAGAGCTAGTTTAAAGCCTAACAGGTGTGAGCAGCTCCACAGCACCTGGCAGAAGTGACCGAGACACACAAGGAGTATACGATCACATTACTGCTGAACTAATTAAAACACCGAATAAGGTGTTTGTATCAGCTGTGAGAGGACAAAAGGTACGTGATGATGCAGAAACTTAAACAGATACGTTCTATAAACGCTTCATCAATAGGAAACAAATTTATAAAGCGTAGCAGGCTGATGATACCGTTGCTATTACTTTACACCAAACCCTAGGAGGCCACATGAGCCCGGAGAGGCCCAGGTCCGCTGCCTGAGCCCCAGGAGCCGGCCCAGGGCACCGCTACGGACCGCCGCTCACTGGGGGCCCCACGCCGGACAAAGCCCCCCTCGGCCCCGGGCTGAGACATGCGAGTAAGGCGACTGCGCCGGCCCGGGGAACTCGGAATGCCCCGAGGGCAGCCCCAGAGCCCGGTCTCAAAGCCCAAGCCCGACCCCAAGCTGCTCGGAACGACGGAGGGCCGCGGGAGGCGGCGAGAGGACCCACGCAGTGCCCTCAGCGCGCCCGCAGGCCGCCGCGGCCCTTTGTTCCCACACGCACCCACCCGCCGGCAGCGCCGGGACGCTACTCGAAGCAGCCGCGGGCCCCGGAGCGGGTCGGGCCGTCCGTGACCGCGGCCGTGCCCCCACTGCCCTCACCTGGACTCCCGGCCCATGGCGGCGACGGCGGTGCAGGCCCTGCGCTAGGAGACGGCGGCCATTCGGCGCCCCAGCACCCGGAACGACGAGGCGAGGCAACAGCGCGGCGGGAAGCGGCCCCCACTACTTCCTGCCCGCGGCGGTGCGGCAGCACCCCCTGGCGGCCGGAGGGCGCAGCGCCGCCTGAGCGGGCAGGACGCGTGGAATCGGGAAAAAACGTAAAAGGGAAGGAAAAAAAAGTAAAGTGTTCCCGCGCGGGGCTGGGTCCGCCAGGTGCCTCGGGGAGGTGGGACAAAGTAACCGCAGGGCTCCAGGTCGGCAGCCAGCCGCAGCCTCACTTCCTGCTCCGGAGTCCTCAGCAACCACGCTGCGCATCACCACAGTGTGACATTCGCTGTGGCTGTTAAGCACCAAGGTCGCACGTACGTGATATGAAACCAAAACAAGAGTTACAGCAAGGCCAGGGCTCAGCCCTGCCACCAGAACACCGAGGTGCTCCTCCCAGCGCCAACACGCCAGAAGTTATTTAACACACCACGACCTGCTGGGCTGACAGACGACATCTGACCACAAAGGAAGGGGGTAACAAATTTAATAGAAAACAATCGGTTCAGCAATATACATTAAACAACATGGATAAACAAAGATAAGTTAAAACGGAATGAAGGAGATTCATTTCTTGGCCTAAGATGAGGACTCACTCAGCAGAAGCCCCAGCCAGCCCTTTCCCGTCCCTCACAGACAAGAAATCCATGTTCCAGTCCCACCTGGAAGCCCACCAGGCAACAGCACACATCTGCAGGCTGAGGAGCTCCATGTAGGCTCTCCTGGCATGTTTCCCTTCAGCACCTGACAAAATAACCTGCACCGCCTTCCTTTGTACAGAAGGACTGCATGAGGGGTTGACTGAACCTACAACAGGTGGTCACCTTTCTTGTTATCCAGGTGGATATTATTATTATTATTATTTTGCTCAAGATTAAAAGCTCACTGCCTTTTTCAGATGGTATTTTTGCCATTCAGTTGTACTACACTTGGGCATATAGTGGGTGAGAACAGCGATAACTTTTAAGCAAACTCACTGTAACATTTTATTTTTCATGTCAGCTATTTAGATTGGGTGAAATTCCTGCCTGCTTCAGCAGCTTTATTTCTATGTGTGCTAACAGGCCTAAGTCAGAACCTTTTCCAGCCCAGCCCTGGACACCTGAAATGTAACATTCACTGCCAAATCATCAGTAAAAATAAAACTGTCAAAGCAATACACAAGCTGTCGTGCCACAAACATATCCAACACAAGAGTCTGAAATCCCGTGCTGAAATTTTAGCAGGAATCTTTAACGGGAAAGACTGCACAGAAAGCAGGGCCATGTGTGTTAAATAAGGATAACCAACCACTTTGGCTCCCTAAAAAAGCTCTGCAAACAACAAGGTAGCTACGTGTTTCTCCCAACTAAAACAAGTGCATTAGCTCCTGTTACCTCAGTGCCTAGATCCTAATCAGGAGACTACAAAGCAAAATCATACCAAGTTTACCTTCAACATAAATCTTCACAGATCACCAGCATGTAAGGCTGACTATTTGGAATGACACCTCCCTCCTCTCACCAGAATTCTCATAATGGAAAACAAGAACATTCATTAGCCTGCTACTTCAGCCAGCACTCACTTGTATTTGTTGTCTTTTTAGTACGTGGCTGGACATCCATAGGAAAAATATGCTCTCTCTTTATACATAGATCTTTACGTGGCAATTAAAAACAGTTTATTTCTTATTTTACTCTCACATGTAATGCATGGGATTTAAAACAGGAATAGCTAAAAGGATTTCACTGGGGCAATTTCAAAAACACTTAAGGGAACAGTTAGCAACTCAGGTAACATCACAGGTCTGCTGAATCAAAGACCCTATTTATACTACTGGGGTGTAGTGCTGTCATACAGCAGTAGCAGAACTCCTAGGCAATTATAGTTCTGTTTACATGCAGCTGGTTGATCGTGAATGTATCAAGATAACGAAGGTCATGGAGGAAAAAACCTGTCTTAGGCAGCCCTGCAAAAACCTATTTTTACATATAACAGACAAATGTTTGCCACTGCAGCTTGGCAGCTGCCCTGTACAACTTTCCCCTCTGAGGTGAGTTGGTATTTTTTGTTCATTTGCTTAGAAAAAAGCACAGTGAGCTATGCTAGCAATAGGCTGCTGGGAACTCACAATGAGATCAGATACACAATGTTAACAGTTCTGTTTCTTCCTACTTTGTGATTAATGACACTTGTAAACAACAGGAGGTTGGGTGATTTTTTTTTTTGCCTTTTTTTTTTTTTTTTTTTGCTTAGCTGTTTTGCCCTATAGCTGTCAAATTAAATTAACCACAATCACACAATGTATGTAAGGCAAGGTTTAGGACAACAGTGGCATGTTTTGCCAACATTCTCCAAAAGCAGCTACGTAGGTTGACAATCTGAACAACAGAGTACAGAGATTTCTTTCACTTAGAGCTTTCTTTAAAAACAGGAGCAACACAAAATGAGCTATATTAGCTATATTTGTACTGTATATATACATACGGTTCTGCTGAAAGGAATTCTCTTTGCTCTCACCAATAGGAACAAAGGCAGCTTTGTACATTGCTATGAAGGAGGTGAGGAGGACAACACCTTACTAAACAAATCACCCAGCAACACTTGCATTCTATTCTTCACATTTTTAGTGGGCAGACACAGTATTGAAATAAACCAAACTGGCAGCCTTGGACCTTGCTGTTCCATCTCCCAAATGACTGGATTTAAGGCTCCTTTCAAGCATTCAAAAACAGGAAAGAATTTGAACTAAGGTTTAAACCTGTCAGATGTTAAAGGCATACAGACCAGAAAGCTTTAGTGTAAGAACTGCATTGAACTCTACAGCCATCATGGTACGTCAGAGCCGAAGAACAGAGTAAGTTCGTGGCAAAAGATGAAAGTAAAGAAATAGACACAGAGGTCTGTGAAAACATCTCCCATTTTGCTGTAGGTGTCCATAGAGCGACTGATCACTTCTGCAGGGATTCCAGACAGTAAAAGAGCAGCAGTTAGTACTGTCGTTTTCACCTTCTTCTCACTCTAGAAGGAAAAACAGCAGTGTGTTAGTTCTGCTACAGTCCAGTTCTGCTTAACATCACAGTTTCACATACCCAGGCACTTCCAGATTCACTGGCAAGAACACCATGTTTGCACTGATTCCCTCCAGGATTCACAATACCTTCCTTATCCTAGCTACAAATTCAAGCTGTGGAGGATCTGAGGAGCTGAATGAGAAGCTAGTTAACAGCAGAAAAACTGCATCACGGATGTTATGCCCACTTCACAGTGGCAATCCAATCCAATCAAGCTGTACAGTGGAGTTCTGGATTGAAGATAAGCACAAAGCTTCATGCACAAATGTCTCACTTCTAGCTGTCATTCAAACTAACACCACGAATGGAACACAGAGCCCTCGAAGCCGAACCACCACCTCATTCCTTAATGACCACCCCCACAGATTTTGCCCAGGAATCACATATGCCCAATGGCTGTTGATGGAGCTAACAGTAACCACAGAAGAGCATCACCTAGAAGAAAAGCAGAAGCATCCTAAAGACACGAAAGATAAACTGGAATTTCCCAGTCAGATGCTTTTAATCAGCTTATAGCTTAATAAGCTGCTAGCCCACATTTTCACAGCAAATTATAAAAAGATTTGGACTAAATCTGGGAACACTAACAGCTAGCATAAGCTATGAGCACTCGATAATTCTCAATTCTACAGCTCAGAACAAAACATGAATACTCCCCATGCAACAATGCAATCTAAGCACAGGTTTAAAACTTTTGAAATTAATCTACTTGTGAAAAATTGTTTTACCTTTGGAAAGTACTTGGATAGTCCCATGTAAGCAAGTTGTAGAGTAAGAAATGGTGCAAATATTGACTGAAGGAAGAGAAAAGAATATATTAAAATTCAGAAATAATAGATAAGAAAACAGAAATTTAATTAACGGCACTATTGTTGAATACTACAAATGTAAGCAGACAAGTTATGTGTCAGAAGTATTGTTCTACCTCACTGGCTTTCAGTCTTGAAACCTGAAATTGCATGACAGGGCAGTGTGTAAAACCAAGCTGAGTGCTCCAGAAGGTGGCAGGCTGCACCAGTCGTGCACTTCTGCAAGATGTGCCCACAGACACCCGCACTACTGAGGAAAGGTTCTTCTCAGCAGGTTGATAAATGAGTAGGATCTGCATATCACAGTACAAGTGTTGCAGTTTTTACTCCATTGTTCCTTTTTAAAGAATAACAGTTGACTCAAACTTGCATAGGACTTAAGCAGTAATAATTATTCCATTTTGCTTCTCCTCAAAACATTCAGGACCAAAAGCATGCAGCTTTCAGCTGCAACTTAGTGGCTGTGCTAGATAACACAGATTCTGACACAGTTATCATCTCAAGGAATGCTAGAGTGGTTGTTTGGGTTTTTTTCTTAGCTTTTATACAGTTGTCGGCAATGTAAAGAATGCCTGAAGTTCCCAACCCATTTAGCCCTACATAAACAGTTTTCAACCCCAGACAAACAGTGTTTTATATGAGCTGAGTCCTAAGCCTGCAGTTAACTAGGCAAACAGAATGGGATTGTTTGCTTCTCTGAACTCACCAAGTATTTGCACACAAACGCCCTCACTGCAATGGCAAGCAGAGCACATCCCACTAATCTAAAAATGCGGAAAGAATCAAACTCCTCCACTGCATTCCCATTCTCTTGGCTTGGCTTCTCATTCATCAGCTGGTTCCTCAGCTTCAGAGCTTCGTCAAATCTGGATAAGTATTGTTCTAATCCATGCCTGGGTGGCCGTGCTGTGGCTTCGGATGGCAGCTCCCCTCTGTTACGGTGACGGAGCTCGCCTGTACCCTCACTGACAAGCTGTGGAGTTTTACCGAACAAGTCCTTATCGCCTTTGAGGTCTCCCATGCTGCCTGCATGGTCAGCTGATCCGGACACATTAGAGACAGAATCACCAAGCACGATTCGCTTAGAAACAGAAGGAAGAGGAAGGGAATTTGATTTATCCTGTTCGTGTTGAAGTTTTGATTCTATGTGACTTTCGTCATCTAAAGAAGAGAAACAAAAACACAGAGTTACGCACACGGAGCACTCAGAACAGCATTTCAGCCGTACCGGACCGAGGTTCAGCGCTGCTGTCCGGACAGCCCGCGGAAACGCAAACGCCCCAGCTATGAAGGGGCAGGAAAAATCGCTGAGGGAACGGACAGCTCCTTCCTCGCTATGTAAGACACCCGCTCAGCGATTTTCTGCTTTTACTGAGGAAAAGGGCCGGGAAGGGGCAGGGCCGGGAGCCTCCACACGGCGCCGCAGGGCTCACCCTTGCCCGCCGCGGGCCGGTGGAAGCCCATGATGCGGTTGATCCGCTCCTCCGAGTTCATCAGCAGCTTCCTCCGCCGCAGCTCCGCCCGCCGCTGCGAGGCCGAGAGCCCCACAGGGGCCCCCGCGGACGCCGCTCCCGCCCCGCCGCCGTCCTCCATCCCCGGCAGGAGAGGCCGTGAAGTCGCCTCAGCGCCGCACAAAAAGGGGCTGTGCCGCCTCAACGCGCAGGCGCCATCACCGCCCACTTTCAGGGGCCGAAGCTCGCGCCGCCACTTTGTGTAAGGGCAAAGAGAACGGGGAGAGCCCGCCACACTCCCAGCTCTGACAGGGCCGCGCTGTCACCAACAGGGAGCTGTACCCTCAACAAAGATGGCCGCCCCAGAATCGGAAGTAACGTCACAGGGCGAGAGGAGACGAGGTGGCCCAATCCCCATCAGAGTGGGAAGGGCGCCACGGCTGGGGGGTGCCGAGTTGAGGGCTGTGCGTGCATGCAGGGCTCCGCCCTCAGTCCGCCTGGGTAACGCACCTCGCTGCGTACACGAGGCTAACGCATCTTCCTTATCGTAAGAAGAGATAAAGACACCACACTGCATACAAACCGTTAAAGGAACGTTTCTAACCAAGGAAGTACTTAACCTGACACACAGGAACAGGAAGCAGAACACCATTAAACTGCAGCAGAGTTCTCCTTGACAGGAGCAGCTCCTGCAGAGGTCAACGCAGAGCATGGCGCCAGACTTAAGACCCACGTTTAACTTCCAGCACGGCCTTTTTAGGTACAGAAGTTGATCACACTTCTGCTTGTGTGACAAAAAGTGGTAAAAGTGGGTGACAGTGCCTTCTTTTAGCTGAATGCTCCGATAGGTGACACGCAGTGATGTGGAAGTACCTGAGAGCCAAACCAGAGACAGTGGCACAGATTCTTCTCATCAGTGCAACTGATTTCCTTCATCACCCTCAGCACTGAAGGACTTGCACTCCATCAGCCAGACTGTGATACCAAGAGCAGGGCTGGGCCCTTCCCAAGGCCAGCACTAGGAGGGCTGTGCAGCTGGAGCACTGAATCCAGCAGCAAATCGTTATAGAGAAACCATAGCACTGACAGGTCCAATCAGAAATATTTCTAAGATAAATGATTTAGAGAATAACAGGATTCTGTAAGCAACAGCTGTTAAATACAGAGTTCAAAGCACCGGGCTCACCACATTAACTTATATACAATGAACCAGAAGCAGCGATGAGAGCTCATGAAAAAAACTGACAGGCATAAGATGGGATGTCTTCTACAATAAAAAAAGCATTAAAAGAGTAGAATGTTACATGAAGATAGGAGATTACCTACAGTAAAATTAATCACTGCCCTGGGAGCACTGCTGAAGGCAGGCTGAATTCCACCCATCAGTGTCACTGGCTTAAGACCAATTTCCTGCTGGACAGCAGGGTACCATATGGTGGAGTGCAGCACCAACACAGGCTTACAAGATGACAAACCCCAAGGCAGGGTAAATAGTAATGCTGAATGACAAGGGACAAAAAAAATGCCATTGACAAATTCTAAATGAACTGGAACTGGCTTTCCTCAGAGTGACCTCTCCTTCTGAATCACTAATAGGAAAGTTTTAGCTAAAAGTAGAATTCATCACTTGCTACTACATGCTATTTATCTTGATTGATCAGATACAGTAGTTTACTTTCATTGATAAGAAAGGACTGACGGACTTGCATGAGTTCTTTCAATTAATTTTATTGAGTAGCCAAATCTGATAAATTAGCACAGATAAAATAAGCATTTGCATGTGTTACAAATGACTTTTTACAGGAATAAAAGAGTGAAAATTACAAACTGTAAAAAGGAGGACAAGTAAATCCTGTCTCAAATTCAGAAGGGGGAAGATTTATTTCATACTGGAGATCAAATGTCCAAGTTCAGAAAGGAAAGATTTAATAATACAATATTATACACTACTTTACAAAATTAAATTTACTATAAGGATGACATCCGTAATAGTAAACAGAAGCTTAAAATCACATTTAATGGTCCCTTATTTAACAGCCATTTCGCATCTTTTATTAAATACTGTTAAGAAATTAAATCTAAATAAAAGTGAATCATTCTAGTTATTGCAAAACAATCTATGTGGACTTAGACTCAAATATATTAAATTAAAAACAATAATGAAAGCAGAGTGAAATGGATGGTCACAACGTTGGCTGAACACTACTGTGTCAAATACAGAAATAAGTTTAAAAAAATTCCTCAACTAGAAAAATAGAGTACATTTGCAGTGGTAGAATTGTGATGAGATCTAAGAACCAGAGCCTCTCTTGCCTGTTTTTACAGTTCATCATCAGTGTCCTTGTTTTCCAATGGTAGGTAAGTGACACATCATGGATAGCTGCGTTCATCTGTCCTCCACTGACCTTACAGCACAGCAGGCTGTTCCCACAGCGAGGGAATAAACTTACAAAGTTCAATACAGAATCTCTTCCAAGGTGAGAAAGACACGTTCTGCTCCAAGAGGGTTCATCTGAGTCTTGATTATACGTTTTGTCTTGTAAAACTTAGGGACCCTAAAAGTTAATTGCCACACAGACTGACATCCTAAGCTGTTAGTCTGGTGCACGTGGAACAATGAAGTAATCTCCAATGTTTATTAAAGAAGGAGGGGCTAAAATACAGTCATCATAAGAAGCAGATTTGGGGTGGGCCGTTAGATGCAATGACAACTTTCAGCATCTGAGTGATAACATACCCAAAATACAAGTTTTAAGTGATAACCTATGCAAGTGCATAGCTTCCATTTAAATTAAGAGACTTCTTTCTCTGGGAAAATATCCAACTGTCCAAACTTAAAAAACCTGCTGCATTCTGACTAGAAACTGTGCAATCTTCTAAAAAGCTGTTCAAGTAAATATACTCCTGTTTGCTGCAGAGACAGCAGACAGGGAAGCTTAAGTAGGTTCTATTATAGTCTTTTCATTCTATTTCAGACATTGTTCTGAACTTTACCTTCTTGTGCTCAAGCAAAAAGACAATTTCTCCAAAGCAACTCCTCCCCCGAAGTAAGGCAACTCCTGACAAGCAAGTGTAGCTACAGCCTGCAATGGTAGCAAACGATTAACCTGTGATGTCCTTTCACATTCGTATCACAAGGTGTAAGCTAACTAGACCAGTCACAGTACGTGCTTGACCTCTTATAAATATTTCACCTGTTCACATTGCTTGCCCCAGAAGGATTTTGCAAGACCTTTATGTTTATCATTTAACAACAAGAAAGATTTTCATAAGAATGCTTTCCATTTGTCACATCCCTCTCTTTACATCATAGTGTACAGATACAGTAACATAAATACTCTTTATGTTGCTAGCTATATTAATCTCTCTTGAGAGATCACTGATGCTTTTATAAAATGAATTTTTGTATATAAATTCTCGCTTAAAGTCCAATGTCAGCTTCCACCTGTAGCTCTGGCAGGGATCTGAGAGTACATTTAAAGCTTTCATTTGGTGCATGCTGGCTTTGGATCTAGGTTTGTTAAGCAGCTGCAGTAAAAAAATGTTGGAAACTTCAAGTGTGCCTCAAGCCATAAACAGATCTTAAAATACAATGCTTTTGTCTTTGGAAAAACTTCTTTTCCAATTTCAGTGTCAGAATATTGAATGTGGTCTCACAACACTGTGTTCTAAGTGCCATCATACAAACATGTCAGAAGCCTTGTAGGGGCCTAACATTCAGTTAATGTAAACAGGAGCACAAAGTATATTAAATAAAAATCTGAGATAACCTTACCTGACCTTCCACTCCCACACCATTCAAAAACTGAAAGTAAAACTACCCATTCTACTCAAGAAAAAGCTATGTAAATCTACTTTTGCTGCTCACTCAGACACTGACTTTAATGCATCTCATGTGAGGAGGGCTTGCTCCTCATGGAGGTTTTCTTACATTTGAATACTGACTTACTAAAAGCTTTCATAAATTAAGCCATCCTGTCTAGGTTGAGCTTACCTTGAGTCCTACTAGCCATAATCCATTCCAAACACTGGATTCTAAGTTTGATAAAGTATTTGTTCGTTTCACAATGAACAGCTGCTTCATTGCTACTTTAAGCATTTCTAAGCTGAACACAGAGATGCTCTGTCTGTGATCACTGGATGCACTTACAAAGAATTTCCCTGCAAATCATGATCAGTATTGTGAGGTTTTATATCTAGCAGCAAAAAAAAAAAGCAAAGAGTTACAGAAATATACATTTTGAACAACAAAGAACTCTTTATTTTACAAAATGTCTTTCACCTTTTCAGTATTGCCTTTGTGGATGTACTTCATGCTGCAACTACTTATAGTAAAAACATGATTTGCAGCAAATTAAAGGTGCTCAACCAGTTCCAATAGTTTGATTTTTAAGGTACAATATGTAGTTGCACATTTGATTCTCAGATGTGGTCCTTTATTTGCTTTAGTTCGTTGAAATCACAGTGAGAACCTCTCATCGACTGCCTCAGGCCACAGATTTCATGAAGATATTACAAGCACAAGTGTCCTTTACTGCAAAAATCTTTCCTTTAAGTGAGCCAAAGGCTAGTGTTTCATTTATTCACTTGCTGCTGTATGTGAAGGAGGAACTCGTAGTATGATAAGGCTGATTCAGTTCTGTCTTCAATCATATTCTGCAGAAAACTTGATTTCAATGGGCTATCATCCCTTCAAAATAAAAAATAAGTGTTTGAGTGAAATAAATATCAAAGTCTTCAGTGCAAGACATTCAGAACGTTACAGATCAAGTGCAAGAGATTTCCACAGCCCAAGAACATGTGAAAGATCTCAAGTAGCCCTCGTGAATAACCCCAACAAATACACTTACCAGAATTCACTTTGTTCATCCCACAAACTCAAGATTTGTCTGACATTTTGTCTTAATCTGCAGAAATTCTAAACCAAAGACAACTCATGCCAAGTCATATCTGCTATCAAGGCTGTCAGGCACAGCATTTAACACTGATAAAACTTGCACTAAGAAAGTGCAGTACACAGTATCCAACTATGTATAATAAAAGGTCCCAAAGACTCTTAAAAACACTTACTTTATTACATAGAGTATAGGAAAGAAAGGTCTCTGTTCTCGCAGCCAAGAAATAAAAGCTACTGTTCTGATGGATTCTGCAGTTTCAAGCTCTGGGAGATGAGTCTAAGATGCAAAGAGTATCATTAATACATACACAACGTTTTTCAGGGAAGCAGCAAGTGGAGCACTTAAAATAGTCCAATTCTACACTAATCAGGTACAAAGAAGCCCCAGACACGCACTGTGATGAATAGTTTTACTCTGATCTCTTTTGAAAGGGCTTGAAACAGTCAAGGACACTGAAACTACACCTGCAATTGACTACAAGAATGTTATGACTGAGTGATTGTCAATACTTGTTTTACTGCAGGGAGAGCAATTCTCCACTGAATCACTGAGTACGATATTCCCAAACGTTTGTAGTATGTTGAGTTCTGATAAACTTCACCATTGCCAATCTGTCTTTAACGTCCTTTCATGGGAAGACCTAGATGAAATTTTTTGTCTGGAGAAACCCCAAGAGCTAACAAATTATTTTTCCTGGATCCAGATTTATAGCGACTAACTAGAAGGCTAACATTTGAATATAGCTTTCTAATGCCCACGCAGATAGTATTCTGGCTACGCTACACAACTAGCAAACAACAAAGCTAGCACGTACCATGTTCTGTGGTATTGAGCCATAGTTTGGAACTCCAAGGACTTGGCTGATAAAGCTCTGCCCACAGCTCTTCCCAATCCACAGAAACATCACCTGAAAGGTAAACAGCAATAACAGCCATCTAAAGAGAAACTACACCTCAGCAGCCTCCTACACATTGAGTTCTCAACAAGAACAGCAAGTCAATATAAATTGGAACACTTCTTAAAAATCACCACCACACAACTTACAGAGCCAGCATCCATAAGGTAGGCACCTTCCCTACTCAATTTCTCCACTGATAGCTGGAGAATGG
The DNA here is from genome assembly GCA_016647715.1 of Pavo muticus. NCBI lineage: Eukaryota > Metazoa > Chordata > Aves > Galliformes > Phasianidae > Pavo > Pavo muticus. The sequence goes on from JACDJE010000418.1 coordinate 99,361, forward strand.
GTGGCTGAGGTATAGTTCTGTCATTGATGTTGAGAGCTCCCTAAAGAAAAAAACACAGTTCACATCTTGACGCATTGAAACAGGCACAAGAACAGAAGGTTAAATAAGAAAAGGGTATATTATACTGAATACTGAAGTTAGACTGCATAGTTCCAATTACACTCCAAGTACACAATTTACTACTAAACTTCTTAATATTTTGAGAGGTGCACTTCATGTTTATCTTAAGCAGTTCTACATGCAACAACTGGGAAAATGTGAAACATCAATTTGAGCTCTGTAGTTTAAATGTGCAGGACTTAGGAATAGAATGTTCTTTCAACTTCACATAATTCAAACCTATGGGACCAGACACAAACATGCCACGTAACAATGCAAGTGCTCACCTCATCCGTGAGATTATCAACTCTGTACAAACTGGGGTGTGTCATAAGCATGAGGTAAACAAGAGGCTGGTTTTTCACTTGACACATGCTAAAGATGCGTTCATCTAGACGTGCATTCGTCCCAGTTTGAAATGCTTTCTGCAAACAATCAGACATTTAATTTGACTATAACAGACTCCAAGGCAAAGATGCACATTCACCACCTGTCAGAGTATGTGTTATGTGCTCAGGCCTAAGAGACAAACAGGCTTTGTTCTACATTCATATTTCTAGCCCCCAAGTTCTGGGGGAGCAGAGAAACTGAACTGTTATCTTGAGAGAATTTTACTTGTACAAGAATATTCACAATCTAAGATATCCCAATATTCTAACAAATATCACAAAGACTGGTTTTATTAAGCAATCCAAGTCAAACAGCTTCTCAATTTTGAGTCCTATGAAAGTGTTGGAAGATGACAGATGCTGTTTTGTACACTAATGACATGCTCTTTACTTCAGGTTGACATGCCAAGCATAGACAACTATCCTCCTCTGGCATAGCTTCCTTTTAACTCTTACCTGTTTTAAGAGTGCCAGTACGTAAAGTGGGAAGAGGCGTAGCGAACTGGGGGCCATGAGACCAGGCTGCTGAATGCTCAGCACTGATGAACGGTAAGCAGACAAAGAGTCTATCACAGCGTTGACCAGGGCGTCTCGAGCATCACTCAAGGTAGCAGAAACTGATCGATCCACAGCTAAAGAAAAGTTGTTTGTTTAAAATATTTCCCACCATGATATAAAACACCAGACTACGTCCAGGTGACTACATACAGCTGTGCTGATACTTCACTTAAGCCAAGCATTAAAAAACAGAGAATCACTCCTCTTACTACTATCATTCAGAGGATTACTGCTGAAAGCTTGAGGGATATCATCCATATACATCCAAACAAGCTCTTATCATACTTACCCATATTGGCTAACAGCCCAGTGATAGCTTGTACATCTGCCCCCAGGTAGACATCACTCAGTGCTGTTACAACAGGTAAGCACATAGTGTGGACACGAATTCTCCTCTCACCTGTAAGAAAATTGAAAACTAGACAGTCCAAACACTCCAAAACCTTCTGTTTTTTGTAGTAATTACAGAAGGGCTACTACTTACTCTGTAACTTTTGCACACTTACATACTTTAATCACTTGGATAATTTCCCCATTAACCCTACCAGCTGATCTGTGTTCAACCAAACAGGCAAAAAAATATTAAGATTCAATCCCATTTATCACACAAACAGAAAGAGGTTCTTTTCAGTGGCTTTTATAAACTGTTAGTTCTCAGTTTCTAGGATTGAGCCTACCTATTCACAAACCAGGGTAAGTTCCTCAGGAAACTTTCTGGTCTGGAAGAAGCAAAAACACCAACATGGCAGAACATCACAACTGTGATGTTGACATAAAATAATTTGTGTAAGTTACTGCAACTGAATTACAGCTTATAATCAATCAAAATGACTTAGCTGAATATTGTACCTGAATATAACTAGTTTCAGCTCACAACAGATATCTTACCTTTGCTAGATGTGTACAGGAGAGCTGACTGAAAAGAAACAACCTGCATATCAGTAAGACTTTCTTCCACTGACATTTGCACAGCATATCCAGCATCTGGGTTTACATTGGGTAACGACAACAGGTCTGTAGATCGTACAAAGAAGTTCCCATGGAAGGTATGAATGGAAAGACCTACAAGAGAAGTGTTAGGCTGAATCAATTTTATTTAGTCAGATGTGAAATACAGGCAGCGTTCACAAATCCAACATCACTGTTAGATGGCTCTGTCAGAATGTTACCATCCTTCTCAGTAAAGTGAAGTGGTAAATATCCCACACAGGTGATTAACCCACAGAATCCACAATGCTTAGCAGATGCCAGGAATTCAGAAATGAAGTTGATGCAGAATAATAGCAAGGCTTTACGCTATAAAAGCAGTCCTCTGTTGAGATGACAACCTGGCAAAATGTCCAGTATTAACCAATACGATGTAATATCTTCCAACTTCTAAGTTCCAAATACTCTTAAAAATGGTTCAATTCTTGGATTTTACTTTTCTGAAGTGTCTCTTAATAACCATTTAAGTTTATATTAGATCAAAATACCAATCATTCCCAAACAACAGTGAATACTGCCTGCTCCTCCCCCCCCCCCATTTGCTCCCCAAATAAACACATTCAAACCTTTGGTGCATCTTATCCTCATGACAGCTTCAAATCCAATCTTCCTAGTTAAATATCGTTTCAACTCCTTCTGCAGTTTCTCCACCTGGACAGGGTTGTGTTTATGATGATAAGATTGGTAGTAATAGACACTACCTGCAGAATATCTTGATATACAACCTGAAACAAAAAGATGGTGTCAGAGCATCTACAGCTGCTATGTTTTTAAATATACCAGAGGAATGTGATATTCCCTTTAATTACTGCACTGTTCACACGTGAAAAAAAGCTCTGTTACAGTCAGAGACACGCACACAGATTCAACTGTCTATTCAGTGATGTATATAGGCATGGCCTGAAGTTACAGGTACTCTGTCACTTCAAAGTTTGGTTAAATGGAGAAAAAAAAACATTAAAAGCCTACTCTAACAGTACTCTTACTCTGGTGGTAGAGGGCAGAAAAGGAACATTGCAACCAGGATCACAAAAATCCCCGATCCGCTCGATAAGGGACAACGTGAGAACAGTGATGCTGAATCAGGGAGAGACTGAAACATTGCATTCTGTTCACAGTGCTGCTGCTCATCAAGGATGAATTTGCATCCTGACATGCAAGACTTCTTCAGATGAGGTTCAAAGACTAAATGCTAATCTTTTTGACAAATACACAGACCCTCTAGAGTTACCTGTCACGTAACAACTTCATACAACTTACCTAGAGAAGCCAAGTCAGAATACTGTCCACTGAGAAGAAACAAATCCACTGCAACCTGTTGTCCTGAGCAGTCCAAGGCTAACTTCTTGTAAAAATCAGTTGATGGTGTCAGGTGTATGTCCTGTTAACACAAGGGAGCATTACAATATACACAGGAAATAAGCAATAAATACACAAATATTATTTTCAGGGACACTAATTCAGTAACATCTTTAAAAACAGGCAATTCAAGAGCCACAGGTATGTAGAGAACAGGGCTGCCAGTTCTCTTAACCTTTTCTGCTTTCCTAACCTTTGCAGTTGCTCTTTGGTTTGGCTCTTCTCGAGATTTCAGTGCTCCCATCCCCACAGATGGAAGCTGTGTCTGGAAGACAGAGATTCTACCTCCAGTAGGGGACATCAGTTTAAAGGCTGCCTGTAATGCAGGCCCAAGAGCACTCTGAGTTTCCAGGGACTTGGTAAACATCTGTGGCAAGCTCTTCAATAGATCTTGAATTAGCTGCAAGTTAGAAAATAAAATTAAGACAAAAGTCTCAGGAGTTTTCTTCTTTATCAAGTTTATTACTGATCCATGAATATGTATTAATACTTCCCATATTATAACAGTAAATAAATCCCAGCAACAGTAAACTATTGTCTTGTTAAATGTTTAAAGCCAAGCAGAAGTTAGAAGACTTTTCTCCACTTCAAACTTGACATTTAAACTTCAGAAATTAAAGAGCACTAAATAAAACCATGAACTATCAAGCGTATCTCGTTACATTGCTGTCATTTTTCACTTAATGCAGTGCTTACCTCTTTATTTTCATTTAAATTCACTAATAAGTTTTCTGGCATTGGTATAAATACATCTGGAAGAAAAAAAATGTGTTAGTTTTTTAACGAAACAGAACAAGCTTTCCCAAATCTTATTTCCCAATCATTATCCCTACTAAAAGAAACAAACTGCATCATTGTGTAAATTCATACCAACATTGACCTTCTTCCCCTGATAAGCATGCCTGTGGCTAGACTGCCCTACAGAATAACAGCTGAAAGCACTGAAGGATAGCAGATCTACTAAATAAAAATGCACAAGATTTTCAAGAATACTCCTCTGCTTCTTAACAGAAGTAAAAAGCATCTTGAAAATACAAGCAGAACATCACTAAACATCACTCACTGAGAACTTACACCAGTTTACCAAGCATCACTATTTCAGTTTTGATCATAACAGAAATTTAGGTAGCTACACAAACAAAACTAGGTGTTAGGAAGGCTGTTCTCATGTTTTAAGTCACAAACCGCCACAACTCGCTCAGACGTTCAGAGCTTCATAAAGGACCTTCCACAGCCATTAACAGAGAGGATAATGACTGATCTACCAACTCCCACCATACATATGCTTTTTTAGAAGGGCTATCAAAAGCAACAGTCATTAATACATACTAAAGCTATTACTGCATACCTTCAATATCTGAAACTATAAGCATCTGAGGCTGAGAGAGACCTTCCTGAAGACTGTAGAAATGGATTGTGCTGTCAAATGTTATGAAGCCTATTTTTGTTCTAGTGTTCCCAGGAAGCCTAAAAAAGTCAGACAGATGGTGTTCAGTAAGATGAATTTTCATTTCTGCAAGGCTTTTTTTTCCAATACATTCACTGCACCTGTCTAAGGGTGTTAGCATGTAGCTGCTTAACAGCTCTATTGCAAACACTTCAGTCATTCCGAAGAACAAACAGGAGCTCGTAGTAGAATCACCTGGTAGACATTCAAGTTTTGTTTTTAAAGACAGTAATAAAAATGGATTAATAACATTTGGAAAAGGTTTCCAAACACAGCAGTAAGTGCTTGTATTTTGTTGTAATTTTAATTCAAACCTTATCCTAGAATCTAGCCTTTTAGAAGGGAAGCCATAAGAGTATATTGTGCTGAGACAATTGTCCTGCTTAGCACTGGACTTCAAAGACTGACACTGTAGCCCTCTTTAGAAGTCCAGTATGGCAATCCTTTCAGAAAAGAATGACACCTGAATTATTCTGAGTTACCCTTCAGTATTTTCCAATGCTAGTCAAGTAGAAAGGTGGACACCTACCTATATTTTAGCTTTTACAAAATACAATTCAGAAGACATCATTAATACATGTATTCCTTTCTGAGACTGACAAAGGTGATAGGAAAGACTCAGACTAAGAAATGCACCTCAAATTTGCTTTATATACTGGTGCAGCTGTGACAGGAACACAGCTACAGGAAACTGCTAGGCAGAAAGCAGTGTCATGTTAATGTCTATCAAGTTCCATGAGGAAAAGAGGACATTAAGTACAAAAACATTACTTACAAGTCAAGATTGTCCAACAAGGTCTTGCAGACTGTATTCAAGTATCCTGTCTCTATTGCATTATGAGAGACATCAAATACAAAGAGGTACACAGGTGGCTGAGGTGGACGTAGCTAAATAAAGAAAAGATGACTTAATTTTCAAGGTGATTCTTATTAGACTGTGATAATTCCACTGCATCTACAAATGATGCCAGAACTTCTAAATACATTTCACTCATTTGGTAACTCTGTAATTGTGGTTTCCTTTCAAAAGGCCCACAAACACCTACATATTCTAAACAGGGAACACTGAGATCATAAATGTTTATAAATGACAACCTATTTGAAGTAACACCCAAAGCTTCTTAAATGTACTCCTTGAAGCAGTAGCTACTATACTGAGATGGAAAGCATCCTCTGTAAAGAGGATTTTTTTTTCCTGACTTCCCTGAGGAAATAAAACAAAGGGAGAGAATAAGTTAAATCTCACCATGTATTCAGATGGAGCCATGAATTCAATCGTAGCATTCTGGACTTCAGGTCTTTTATGAGGTTCTCCATAAACTCTTGTCACAGGATTATACATGAATTCTTCAGGAACTGTGCAAATAAATTAATATGTTACTACTCCACAATAGTATTAGTTGTGCTACATTTTAAAATGTCAACTCTTTTGAGCTTGTTGGGCAATGCTACTTGTAGCACTAGATTAGATGTGGCAGCACCTTTGTGAGCTGCAAGGGTACCATACAAGATCACCTCAGACTCAGTGCCCTTGCTCACAGAGAACATTTCTCACATCCACAGAGCACAACAGATGAGCCAGTAGTACTGACATGGTCAAAAATATGACCGTATCAAAGGATGAGGTATGAAAGGTCAACCATAGCAGTTTAAAACAAACACATTTAGAACCTACCATCATTCACTCTATAGCACAAGTTGCATTTCCATCTCCTTTGGTCTAGAAAGCTGACAAAAGGATTAATATATGTCCGGCAGGAACGACACCTCACAATAGTGCTTGAAGTAACCACTGGCAATTGCTGGAAAAGAAAAGCTTCCTATTTTAAAACATCAACACTACAGCCATTCACCTGTGATAATAATCCACACTGCAGTTCCTGGCCACTCAAAGCATACTTCTGCCCATTTCTGCATCCACACAGCACCCCTACAAGGCTCCTTACTAGTAATACTGGTCAGAACCCAGCTCTAACATTTTGGCTGCATATTCTCCCCCTTCAAGCCTCTACAGTCCTGAATTTTACACTGATGGTGTAAGATCAAGATCTACAGCAAATACAGAACAAATATCAGAAACACCACCACCATACTCGGCAAAATCCCTTCACTTGTGGAAAATAGCAACATTTAAAAGACGCACTGACAAATGCAAAGTCTTCAGGGTACCTGAGGACAGTCAAACCCCTTTAACTTTGTTAATGCATAACTACATTACATAAAATTACAACTGTGACCTGACAAAATACAGCCAACTAGGAGTGACATTTACTTGTTTTTATGTATTTACATGTGTTGCCTTCTGTCACAGTCTGCCTGCAGCGTTGCCTCTAAGCTTCTGTTTCTTTCTGAGGTTTGGGATTTCTGTTGTTTGTTAAGAATTGAGGCTTGAAAGTTTAAAAATGGCAGGGAGAAAAGTCTCGGATAAATGACAGCGAAACAGGGAAGTTTTCTATGCCAAGATTAGCCAGCACAGCTGCCCTCCTTTTGCAATTCATTCTCCAACTACAGTGATATTTCAGCATTTAAAGTTCTAAATATTTGTCATACCGATAAGTCTTTGAAAGGATGAAGCAGGAGCCCCAAAGGAAGTTTGGCTTTATTCAGTAAGGCCTGAGTTTGAGGAATGTTAGTCAGGGTGCAGCAGAACAACCTACACAGGAGACAAAGAGTTACTTTCAATGACTTTCAGATAATAAAATAGTTATTTCAGTGGAACATTCCACTTCACATCTTCCAGAGCTGGTGATGATGAACATCCACTTCCAGATAAAATACCCTCTCCAACTCTGCCACGGTTTTGTTTTAGTCCAAGCTTGACCCACAGTACGTATTTTGAGCTCTTACATTACATTGTACACACTCTTTATGCAGCACTGGTGCCACTTTAGTGATTCAAATCGAAGGTTAGCCCAACAATGCTCAAAGTCGCAGCTAACCTTGAAAAACAAAGCAGAAAGTTGAACACCTTTCTGAAACGGCCTTATATACCCATCTGAACCAGCATTAAAGTAACTATAAACAACCACACAGTTGTACCTTCAGAACTTGGTGGCTTTCAAAGTGCAGATGTGCACAATACTTGTGCAAACCTGGCACAGTTTGTGAGAGCCACTTCTCAAAGGTGCTGCTTCCTTGACCTCTCAGAAAAGGCTTGCAAAGCAGGAGTGCCTGGTCGTACATGGTTGGGTTGGTTTGCTCAGTGAGATTACACCAACTACCAACTGACAGCCTCTTGTTTGACATTCCATTTACTCCATTGTTTTCAATGGTTACTTTCGATACAGACGTAAGCTGCTTCTGCATTCACAAACTTCTTGATATACCTCACTCAAGTAAGTTAACTCTTATTTAACATCTCCTCAATCACACTCGCTGCCAGCTACACTGCAAAGTTTTTGCACTGTTATGTATTTATAACTGCCTTGCAAGCAATTTGTTTTTCCCTGTATTTTCTACACAATTTCCTGGTGACACAGGTTTAGGAAATGCACTTAGTAGCAGCTAAGAACCCTGACAGAAAGACTGTGAGGGTTATGAGATGCTCGTTACAGATCTGAAGACAGAGTTACTTGACACATGTCCTGGACAAAAACAAAAACAGCAGGCCATTAAAATTCTGGTGACTGCACCAGAAAAGGGCCAGCTCTGCCAACTGCCTCAATCCTGAATCCAGAGGAATACAAGTCAATGAAATTTGGCAAATAGTAAGGAGGTGTTTCACAGATAAAACTATCTAATGAATCCCAGAAAATTATCTTTAGATTTCCAATGAAAAGCAACAGCAATTGGATACATGTGCAGTAGAACCTGCAGTAGAACACAGCTGGTTAATTAACGCCACATTACACAGTTAAACACCACATTTTGACAATCTCTTAAGGCCTTAGCAAACATCTCCCAGATGGTTTTCCTAAAAAAATACATACAAATCTTTTCTCTAACTTATAAAAGGAAGGTAGCTTACAAAGAAGGCCCACCTTTTGATACCACATTCAAGGGAACCAACGGCATTGGTTATGCTATGCATGAGAAATTAAGGGACAGTTTGAAGACTACAATGTCAACAGCTAAAAACCAGCTATCAGTGAACTTAAGTGTAATGAATACATTCTACAGCATCCCCTCACTTCAGAACTTCAACCACTTACCACCTTTATCTTAACACAGAGAAGCCTATTTTCAATCTTTTTCAACTCACAAAGTTGAAAATATTTAGTAAAGTTACATTTATAACTAGTAATTTCTCTCTTTTGATGAATTACAGCAAATGCATAATCTTACTCTGGGTTACAATTGAGCTTCTGGATGTCTTCATGCAAGTTTGGGACAGGAGCCTGGAGGAGGGTTGTAGGAAGAATATTTCTTTCTTGAAGAAGATTGACAGGTCTTAATCCTTCTTGTTGTAAACTCAGGCTACCCATAGATGCATTTAAGTGATTAGTGCCTAGGGGAGGCTAAAGTCAAAATTCAACAAATTAACACTGATTATTTGGGTGAATCACAGTCCACTTCAAAAGCAAACATTCTCTTTCAAACTTTGCGTTTACTGTCATGTATTATGTTTAGAAGTGCTCACTGCTGGTTAGGTTTGTAACACAATGGAGGTTAAAACTGTCACATGCATGCCACAGAACTCTTGAAATACAGCGGCCTGGCTGGCAAAAATATTGGTCAGATTGGTTTGAAAGCACAGGAAAAAAGCATACTTCACTAGCAATACTGACTGAGGGATGAAAAACATGCCTAGAGGATGATTTAGAAAACTAATGATTTCTGAAGACTGATGTTCTAAGCAACTTTCAGAGCCTTCAGAAAGAGCTGGCACTGTTTTTCCAGACTGCTATCAAAGCAACAAAAAAAAAAAGCATAAATTTCTGGCTATCATCTCAAGCAAACTGCATGAGATGCATAGCAATATGCATAGCATATGCATAGCAATATGAGATGCATAGCATAGCAAACAGTGAACCATAACCCCACAGAGACAACACAGACCGCTACGCTTCTCTTTATTCAAGTGAACTGGCTTAGCAATGTGAAACAAAACAAGAACTTCACCTGGTGGAAATGTTTTGATCCATCTGGATACTGCAAAGCAGATGCTTGCACTCCTGGTGCTCCAGGTGGAGAAGTATTTTGGTAGCCTGGTGGCAACGCAGGATAAGAATAGCCAACATTTCTATTCATCTTAAGATTTGCAGGTGCAGAAGGATGTGGGGTTGCTAGAAGCAGAAAAGACATACCTAGTATGAATTGCTGAACTGCAGCTTGGTCAACTCATTATCAAAGAAGGACTTTTTGTTGTTTAATTTTTAAGTGTAAACAATTGACAAGCGTCATCAATTTTGCAAGACACTAACTGCTTTATAACTCTTACATGTCAGTGTCAAACTAACTGTCAGTGCCTCAAATAATTACACTTAGTTTCAAGTCAGACATGAGATAAAGTACACACGTGTGCCTGAACACCTGAACTTCCATCTTTTCCAAACTCTTAAATTACTTAATGGCAAATTTTTAATTCCCAAACCTTACCCATGAGGCCACCTCCTTCTATTGCATCATAGCTGTTTTGGACCACAGACCCATCGCCAGCAGTAGATGTAGCATCACCTATTAAGAAAGAGTCCAAGTCAAACTTTTAACAAGTTACAAACAAGTTGAAACAAGGCAAGTGAGATGCAATTCTCTCTACTGAACGTATATGTAGATTAGCATAGTTTTGATCTACCTCTGACTTGAGGCAAAACTTGGCTAAGTATACATCTTGTCCTATTTCTCACATGCACTTCCCCTGCTGACATGACCTTCCCCTGCTGACATGACCTCAAAGGACACTCACAAAAACCTACAAGCTTTCGCAGGGAAAACACTCAAAGGTCTACATTTCTGGTTGAATGATCTGCTAAGATAATCTTAGATTCATATTCTTCATAAATTCCAAGCTAATGGGCAGCAAAGTATCAGGGCACTTCTCATTCTCATCAGAGGAAGGCTCTGTATGTTGGCTGCAGTTTTCAAAGACTCTTGGAATTCAGGTCCCAAGTTCCCTGAACTACTTTTTCCACTGATAGCACACGGACACAAACTCCCTTCACTTTTACACTTAGTGCAGTACTGTTTACAGAACATCAACAGTTCCGATATGGTCACACAAATTCCACTTGAGATAACACTGAAATTGAGAGAGTGCTTCCAAAGGACAGCTGGGCTGGTTGCCACCAACTAACTAGACCAGGATGTCCTAGGCTCCATACAGCCCGGCCTTGAACACCTGCAGGGATGGGGCACAGCTGCCAAATGCAAATTCAACAAAAAGAGCAAATTGTTTCTTACCTTCTTGATTTGTAGGTGAATGTAGCAGAGATTGTGTGTTGGGTGCTCCTGCTGTCACTGTGGATGGCCTAATCAGAGGTGGACCACCAACTGGAGGAGGTCCCAGAGGTGGCCTCGAGGGAGGGTGGAGAGGTGTTAAAGGCTGAGTCACTGGAGGAGGTACAGATCCTGTAAACAGATCACATTTTAGTAACCCAACTGAAGACAGAAGACTCTTAAGAAAACATACAGACTGAACTCCAGCTACGTCTCTTATTTACATGATACATAGCATGAGATACATAAATCCTAACATACATGCAGAAGGTTTTACAACTTCAGATTGTTTCTGCCATGCTCCTGGCATACTGTGTTCTTGTAGCTGTTAACTGTGATCCTTTCAGTCTCAGAGGGTTTTTCAGTTGTTTTGCTTTTTTTACAATTCTTGGTAAGAATTTTAAGAGGTACAGAAAGCATCCTGATTTCTATTACAAAGTCTGGACATCATAAAGTTTAGTACAGTCCCAAATTAGACAGCATATAACAAACCAGAAGAGACTAAAGCAGATTGCTTCTGACAGGAAGCTCACCTTCCACTTCAATAACCTGATGCAAAACAGCAACGTACAGACTCTGTGTCTGTAAGAGGCTGCCAAAGGCTGGGCATGCAGGCAGGCAGCTGGCAGACCTTTGTTTGAAGGATGAGCATAATCAGCAGAATGAGCTGAACTCATTTTAAAAGCGAGCACCATTCCACAGAAACACTACCAGGGAAATTGCTCAGGGAGATTCCCCATTCAGTGGAGATAAGAATTCCATCCCATAAGCCATTCCTCACCACTTACCATTTTCACCACCAACTCTGAAATACTGCTTATTTCAATAACCTGTCATACAATTAGCTAGGCATATATCAAGAAATCAGCATCAAGAAAAACATTTAATGATGCTAAAAAGTATTTCATAAGGTTTGCTTTAGCATTTAAAACATTTCTATGCTTAGTTCCTGTTATCACGCTCAGAGAGCTGATTAAAAATCTGTAGTAGCAAACAGCTTGGCAAAGTGAAAATTGAGTTTTAAGGTGGGTTTCCCACAATACTTCCAAGTTATATTAAGAAGTTACTTAATATTAGCAAAACTTTACCCCTCAGCACACAAGAAGCTAAAACAGAAGGCAGGCTGCAAAAGGACTTTTTGCATCTTGCGCTTCCAGAATTCTTTCTGAAGACTGACAGTTCTTATCCAACTGTAACATCCAAAGCTGGGATGAAGGAAGTTTTCCTTTCAACTGGCCTCTACTTCAGCAACACAGAATGCTTCCCAGTCTTCTCACCAGGCTGTGCTCAAGCTGGCTGGCTCATCCTTACTGAGGCCATTCTGAGAACTTCCAGAATCAGTCCATGAACAGGAAAGCTATTGAGATTTTAAACTGCAGAAGAACACACTCACTGAATGCACCCAATCTTCATATGGGAAGTCCAGAAGCCCTCACGTGACTGAAGCACACAAGCGCTCCAACTCCAAGGAAGAAACAAAGGCAACAGAAGCAGCCTTACCCACACAGCTTCCCAGAACAGAAATTACCTGCTTCAGCCACTCCAGCAAAATGAAAGTTTGCAGGCAAAATCTCCATTTCTTATCCAAAGAAGCCATCCCAATATTTATGATGGACATGTCTTCAAGTGCTTGACAAGCCAGTTCCACAAGCAGAAGGCTACTACAGAGTGAATTGTACCATTAACATCCTTTTTATAAAAGGACACAGAAGTGGGCACTGGCAGTCAGTTAAAGAACAGTATCACAAAGTTACCATTACCTGGCTTCATATAGCTGTTCTGAAGTGAAGGACCTCCTGGAGAAGCAGCATACTGATAACTTGCTGGAGGATTTCCTGTTAGCAGTGGTGGTGGCTGAGCAGGCCCCGTCCCTGCCACAGGAGCTGAATGGCTTGGCTGAGCTGCAGCTGGGTGGCTCACAGGAGCCTGGCTGTACTGCCAGTTGGGATGCATTGGCGGGCTAGCTGCAGGAGGAAAGCCACCAGCAGATGATACAGCAGCTGAGTTTTGCAACGCAGGTGGCAGCACTTGTGGTACAGGACCTGTTTGTTGCACTGGTGACCCAGATAGAGGTGCTGCTGGTGGTCTATTGAGAGTCTGCCCAGGTCCTTGATAACTGTTGAACTGAGAGCCACTGTAGTTATACTGTCCAGGGGATGGATGTGGAGGAACCTTTGACGGCGTCTGATGTGAGTACGGTCCTGGAGCCGACAGGCTGTATCCCTGGGCATCTGATGGATGCATCATTTGATTTTGAACAGGACCTAGAAGGAAAAAGCCTTTAAGAAGTCTGCGTTGCATATCGCTCCTGAAAATAAGACATGGCTCTGGAATCTTCCTTCTTTACAGCCTTATTAGTCTCCAGGCCATAAAAGAGACAAGTACTACCACAAGAGACATGATTTTGACAGCATTTTGCTATCAACACTTGTATTTTTTAAATTATTATTTTTACAGTAACTTCACAACTGTGCAGATCACAAAGCAAGTGGCTGAACAAAATCCACGCCCTCTGCAATTCACACACAGGGCTATTTCCACCTTCAGAAGCACCCAGAAGGCCACCAGCCATGGAGGTGCACACTGGCACACAGCTGGCAGGGGCACGAGGGAGCTGTGGCAGCAGCAGAACCTGTCCTTACGTCCCAGTTTAAGGACTGGCCCTGACTTAAACCTCAGCTAAGATCAAAGATGCAAACAGGTTGAGCTCAAGTGCCCATGCTATTTCTCAAGTAACAGAGCTAATCCACAAAAGGTTCTGCAGCTAATTTTAGTAAGAGAGCTTCTCATGCCTCTACAGCTGACATAACCAACTGGTCAGGAACATGGAGTGAAGGATAATTTATGGAAAGAAATAAGAAATAAGAAATAAGAAAATAAACTTGATGGGTTAACAGTGCTTCTTATCTACTGGGTGGTACAGCAGAACTAAGCTGTAACCACTTTAAGAAAAAAATGGATCAGATTAACTCAAAACAGCAAACAGCATTGGCAGAGCATCATCAGATTTGTTTAACACAGGAACACAAACAGTACTGTGAGCTTTCCAGTGCAGTAAGAGCTCCATCAAAGATGCTACTCCAGGTTGTTCATATTGCTGCCACAAACGTTCAGAGGGGAGACATCTCCAAGCGAAATCCTTCCAGCAGAACACACTAGATAACCCATGCCACAGCCAGACACAACATACACACACACCAAAGCACCTTCCATCATTCATGTTAGCCAGCCACACTGCTGCGCTCCACCCCTAAGCACAGCCTGAATGTTGGAAGCAAGCCATGCACAAGTTATATGCCTGAAATCAAGAGATCCTCAGGGTGATTTTGGCATACAATCCTTTGCTACCCTGTACTACTTCCCAGATTTCCAGTATTATGTTTTGGGGGAAAAAAAGAGCCTAGAAAACATAAAGGTAATTAATTTCCAGACCAGAAACCTCTGCAAGATTCAACACACACATTTTCAAAAGCATGCTGCAAAGATGAACACGTGGACATATATTTTGCATGCAGGTACTGGAAACAGCTGCCACCAGTATGAAATCAGAGTTTCATTTCATGTCAAAACAACAACAGCTGGTTTCTTAGCTGTCTTTGCCTACTGGAACATTCCAGTTACATTTTAAGAGTGGAGGAAGTTCACATTTCCAAGTTAAAATAACTGAACTCAGGCACACATGACGGTGAAATAAGCTAAACACAACACATGGAAATACCTGAGTTAGGACAAACACTGACTGCCACGCAGCTCATCATTCCCTAGAAAGCCCCAGGGTACAGTTCAGAGACAGCTGTCACCTCCCAGAACACTGCATCTCCATGCTAACTGCACAGCCAAGGCTCTACTACAGCACTGGTGACCTCATCCTCACTCTGCCTGTTATCTGTGCATAAACAGCACATACATATTACTCATTAGCCATTAATCTCAATACACTACCTGCCATTCAGTTAGGAAATCCAGTTATAGCTCACTGCCCTTGCAATGCTGCCCATAAATCTTATTAATTACTAATGCTCTAAAATCAATGGTGTCTAAACAAAAAGCTTGCAAACATAAGAATTCCCACAGTTATGACTCACCTTTGAAAATGACCCTGCAGCATATCAGATGGGTTTTCAAAAACTGATTTACAAAATGAATTGTAAATTTAACTTGCTAGCTATACAAATGACTAAGGCTTCTTATGTAATGCCAGGCCCCCAACTATATCACATGTATATTGATATAACATTGCACTATGCTGTATCAAAGATATAGAACAAATACTAATGAATTTTATAACTTGATTATTCACCTTAGGGCATGTCTCTGTAGCCTGGTCAGGAATCAGAGTATTTTGCTCTCTTTTCCCTGTTTGAGGGAATAAGGCTGAGGATAAAGCAATGACAGTGAGGTGAAACCCCAGAACAAATGACCTGATGTTTCTGTGGCACTTGGTGATGAATTAGATTTTGGAAGCAGTGTTCTAAATCTCAACTGCTGCTTTTACTTTTTGAAGTCAGAAGTGCAATGAAAAGCCTCAATAACCTGCACCAGTGGAATTCCCCCATAGGCTGCTGCTTCTTTCCTGCACTGCTCTATGACACCACGGGCCAACAAGGAAATCGGTGTGGACTGAAGATCTAAATCACAACAGCAAAGCCACCAACACTCAGGATACAAGAGAAGAGTAAGTAACACAAGAGAGGCCCCCTGCCTAACAGTGGAAGACAACTCTATGCACACAAGATCATATGACATTTCAAAGAGAACAGGAACAGCACTGGGACATACGTGATGTCTGCTCACTGGTTTTATAAAAGCAAAGAATGAGCACAGCAGGCTCTGTGAGCCACGTTCTCTGCTTCACAGAACCTCAATGTCACTTCTCTGCAGGCCCACCAATGAGCACATTGCTCTCATCAGTCACAGCTTCTCCAGCCCCAGGGAGAGCAAGGCTGAATACACTCAACCACGTGCCAAGGACCCCTACTAGCACCCCATCCCACATGGCCTCACCCACTGCTTCCAAGCACACCAAGAGCAGGCCAAAACCAAAAGCTTCTGAAGCTCTGCAAGGCCTCAAAGCACCATGCCAGGACATCAAACTAGGACAGCAACAAATCCTAAAAGATTTTCTCCATCTTGCTTACATTTCAAACCTATTAGCTGCAAATTACTGATCTGCTTTCAGTTAAGTGAAGAGAGAATACCGATCCTACAAAAACAACAAGTGCAGTGGAGGAAGGCTGTTACTAAGCAACCCGATGCTCACTGCTAAACCATTTCCAGGTCAGCGTAGGGTGCTGCTGCTACAGCCACGCACCGTCAGGCCCAGCATGCGAGCTCAGGGAGTTACCTGCAAAGAGGAAGGTGAGCAACAGGTAGAGAGGAAGAGCTGACACCCATAATACAGTTCATCATCCTGCTGGCAGCTCTTTCCTCACAGACCATCGTAAATAGCGTAACAGCACTCTTAGTGTGCCCTAGATTGCTTGTATGGAACGTTATTTTTTCCTGAGGTAGCCTTGGATCACAGCACCTTCTCAACATATTTTATACATATATACATATCTGTATACTGTAACTGCTGATTAATTTTATTACCTTGTGTTTGCACAACTTCAGATTTCATCTCTTTGGTTTTCATACAGCTGTAGCCTGAAATTTGTCTTCCTACTACTACTACCTCATGAGAACTTCCACTGTGCTCATGAGAACATCACTGTGCTCAGCCTGACTACACATCAAACACAAAATGATGCCTACACGTAAATCATCCCACTTGTTTACTCCATTAGCTAACATTCTTTCTGTACATTCTCTGCTTAGACCATAAGCTCCCCAGAACAGAGGCTCTCTTTTCAGACATATGGGTCCACATCCCACACTGCTGACCTATGAGCAGCTATACAGTTGCTTTTATGATGCCACTTTGCAGATGACTTTCAGAAGTTATAAGCACTGGGAAAAAAGAGGGGGGTGAAAACTCAAACCATTTAATTACTCAGCCCTAAAGCAAAAAAATCAAAAGATCTCATTCTAACTTAATTGTCTTGATGCAGCATAACCACTAAAACACATAACTAACCAATTAAGGAATGAAGTTCAGAGGATGCTGTAAGTACATAAGAAATCAGAAAACACTTTCCAACAGCACAGATTTCCACACATGCAAAACAAACAGAGACAAGGCTGCTTTTGTGCTTCCTTCTTGCTAGCTTAGAAGGTCAGCTAGCTATTTGGTTTCACCTTCAGCATCTGGCTTCAAAAAGAGATATATTTTGAGTAGAAGAAAGCAGTCAAGGCTTTCCCAGATCAGAGTGTACAGAACAAGATAATATTGGCTTTACATGACAGACAAGATAAAACACGGTGAGCGAGCGGCCGCCTGAGCTCAGCAGGGTCCTCCTCCGGGCAATAACCGGTGCCACATGTACAGCTCAGTTCCAAAGGGCCAAGCTCGCCTGGCCATCGCAGTGTTATCACAACTGGGGACATGGCCTAAAGCAATAACTAACAACCACTTAGAACAGAACATTTTGAGCTAGAAGAGACCCACACAGATTGCTAGGTCCAACCCCCAGCCCCACACAGGACCACCGAACAAAATCAAACCTTACAGCTGTGTCATCCAAATGCTTCTTGAATTCCAGCAGCTCAGGGCCGTATCCACTGCCCCGGGCAGCCCGTTCCATGTCCACCTCCCTCTGGTGCAGGACCTAACCCCCAGCTGACCCTCCTCTGTCGCAGCTCTATGCCGTTCCCTCGGGCCCTATCACTGTTCCCAGAGAGCAGAGTTCAGCACTGCCCCTCCACTCCCCTTGAGAAGCTGCAGACAGGCAACATGCAGCACGCTTCACCTGCTAAAGCACAGAGCTTCCGAGACGCATTCCTGTCAGCTTACAAGGATACCTGTGTCACTAAAATTAGTGGGAAAAGGGTCACTTTGCCCCAAGAACGACCCTTAGAGACGCTCTGAGCAGCGCACACCGCTCCGTACTCCCCAACCCGAGGCCGCTCCGCGCTGCTGCGCGACGCGCCGGGCAGGAGGGAGTCGGCTCCTCCCGCCGCCAGCTCCGTGGCACACCGGGGCCCGGGACCTGCCCTCAGCGCGGGCCGCCCGACGCCCCGGGGACGTGGCAGCGCGAAGGGAGGCGCCGGGAGCCCGAAGGCCTCGAGGCGGAAGCCGCACCCCCTCCCCCCGCCTCAGCTTCTCGGCCCCCTCCCCAGCCCCGCGTCCCGCCTCACCGTTGCTGTAGGGCTGCTGGCCTGCGCCGTTCTGGCTACGATAAGCAGCGGCGGGCCGGGCTGGCTGAGCCATGGCGGCGCTGAGCTGCGCTGAGCTGCGCTGAGCCAGGCCGGGCCAGGCGGGGTTAGACAGAGGCTCAGCGGAGCCGCCCGACTGGCGGCGCCCGGCCCAGCGCTGCGAGAAGGGGCGGGGCCTCTCCACACCGGAACTACCGGGCTGCGCGCGCATGCGCACTACGTACACGTGGCACTTCCGGAAGCGGCAGCGCTGCGGTAAGTGGGCGGGACGGGGCGTCTTAAAGGGGCAGGGGAGGGGCGGGGCAGGTCGGGCCGTGGGCGGGGTCCGCCCCGGTGAGGCTGCTGTGCGGGAACGCCTTGCGCCCCTGGGCTGTGCGACGTGTCCGGACAGCCTGTCACCTGTCAGGGCAGGGAGCCTGCGTGTGAAATACAGGATCATTGGTACAGCAGCGTGCGAGAAATTGCTTAAACATCCCCACGTTCCTCTCGTCCCCACTGTGAGGCCACTATTGGTGGGGCGGCACTTCTGTACGCGGTGCTCGGTGAGAGCCGGCAGTCGCTGTGCGGCACCGCGGGGTGGGAGCCCCGAGTCACCCACGGAGGGAATTCTCAGCGCTGGGGGCTGTCCGCGTGCCGGGGCGTGGTGCGGTGACACGGCACTGCTTGAGCCGACGCGATCGGGATACGGGAGGCTCCGGGCTGTGCGGGACGCTCCGGCGGGGACGTTCGGGGCACTGAGTGGGTGACACTGCCCTGCGCGCTCGGAGATCTCCCGCTGTCCCCGTCCAACGCAGCAACTGCGGAGAAAAGGTGCAAAACGTGAGGAGAGACCACCTCCCCTCAGCCGCCTTGACAGGAACGTGGGAACACATGATGGATCCACGTCTGTACAGCGGGCAGATACACCGCTCGGCCGATGGCAGCGGGGGGAGGTGCCGGGCGGAGCTCCGCGCTGTGCGTTGTGCCACACGGCCGGGCCGGGCCCGGAAGGCGCCGCGCGGGGGCGGAGCGGGGATCGGCCGCGGGGTCGGGATCGGTGTCGGTGCCGGCGGAGCGCCCGGAGCTGAGGCTCGGCGGAGGCGGTGGTGAGCGGCGGGACGGGGAGCCGACGGGGTGAGGCCTCAGTGCCGGCTGCGGCCTCCGGGGCTGCCCCGCGGCGCGCTGCGGGCGATGGTGAGGCCGCGGCCTGCCCGGGTCCCCGCCGCTTGGCCACTGCGGGCTCCGGCCTAGAGCGGCCTGCGCGGGTTGCGCTGCGGGGCGGCCGGGCCCGGGGCATCGGGCACCGAGAGCGGCCGCGGGGACAGCGCTTCAATGCGGCCGGGGCTGGGCCGGGCCGGCGGCGGTGGTGGCACGGGTAGGGCCGGAGGGAGCGGTGCTCGGAGGGGTTTGATCCGCGCTGGGTGCCCCTCCCGTCAGCTTTGTGTCTCCTTCCTCGCAAATACCGCTAAAAATAATACTCCTTGTCGTGGGAAAATCGATGAGTTTCTCGTTTCTGCCCGATGCTTCCCTCCTGTTAGTTTTCTCCCCGCGCTCCTAGCAACAGAAAGATCCATTGTTCTCTGGGTCAGTGATGCTGAGCTGACAGCTATGAAGGCTGCGATGTGGCGTGGCGTGTCTTCTTCGGGCTCTCACGGCTGTGTCAGGCTGCTTTGGGTACATTTATCGCTGAATTCTCATCTGGGTTTGTGTGCTGTTGTCACGTTTCCCAAAGGGAAAACAACCCACAGCCCTCTCGCTTGTAGATAGAATTAGAATTGGTTTCCACACCATCTGAAACAGCCCATTGCTTCTGAACGCTGTGAATAAAAATCCTGGTCACCCCTTGTGTTCCCTCCCCTCACCTGCCTGCCTGCAAGCGTGTGGTTTAATTTCCTTCCCGCTTAATTTCTTCTTATTTTTGCTCACTCTGTGCAGAGCCCCTCTGGGGGCTCACCCCCCCTTGGGGGGCCTCTGCAGACTCTGATCTCTGTCTCTGAGATACCCAGCCCCGTGCCTGCCATCTGCTGCATGAATCTTTGATGATTATTTGGCAGTTTCTTTTTAGTCCCATCTCAGATTTCACTTTGGTGTTTGTGATTTCAAAAAGTGTACTGTAATACAATGTGCTAACCTGCAAATGCCTAACAACTTTCTCATCTGGTCGTTTGGCACGTTGTAATGATCTGTCAAGGTTTGTTCTGAGCATCATTTCTTCAAAAACAGATCATGATAGATCACCTGGAAGATCAAAAATAATTTTATATTCATGCTCCAATATGTTATTTTTTTGATGGTTTGTTTTTAAAACAAGAACAGAAACTGCTGCAGTGGGCCCCGCTTTGAGACTGTGAGAGCAACTTCTGGGAGCTGGACTGCGACTAAAGCACTTACTCAGCTGCTTTTAGGGCCTCGTGTGCCTGTTGCAGTGCTGTCTTGACAGATAAACTGTGTACTTTGCAGTTTCAGATGTACTTTGGATCAATGCTAACTTCACATATATTGTCTGGGAAGAAAGGATGCAGTAGAGCTAAGTAGATGTCATGCAATACATAATCTCTGTTATTCAGCCCGTTTAGTAGCAGCACCGTGTGATTGCTCTTTCTGAAATCTCAGAGATGACTTGCTATCAAAAAACTGATTAAAATATCCAAAGAAAATCTGCTGTTAGCTCATTTCCAGCCTGTTGTTTCCTCAAGCATAGTGGCCTGGAATAAATTGGGTCGAGGCAGCAAATTGTCGTTTTACTTACAGAACTTGTTACGGATTTTGATTTTTGTCATGGTGCAGAAATAATTTAGATTGTTAAGGTGATCTTATTTGAAATGACAGTTCAGGTGATCAGTTTTAGATTATAGTTTAAAAAAAAAGCGAACACACCCATCACAGTGGATTTTAAGCACTGCTTTGCAGACTGTTTTCAGTAGAGTGTGTCCTCAGGGAGCGAATAAGGGTTCCTTTGGTAGCTCTTGGTGCAGTGACTTCAGCTGCTGCACGAGGTGTGTGATAGGGTGCAATTGGCTGCTGCCTCCTAATTATTCCATGCAGGGATTGGAAGCTGTCTTTATAAGGCTGCTGTCCTTCCTCTCTTATCTGGAGGTTTGCACATTTGAGAAGTAAGCATTATTCTGTTTCTGGAATGTAGTAATTAGCTTTTAGGGAGGAAAATGCAGATCCAAGGTAGTGGCAAAAATCCCTGCTTCTCATAGGAGAAAAAGAATACATGGAACAACTGTGAGCAAGTTTGCTGGCTTATCCCTTCTGCCAGCAGCATGTTGCAGAACATGGGCTGGAGGGGCTCCCCAGGAGACACCAGTGACACTTTGCTTGTGAAATAATGTTAGCCAGAGCTGTTAAAGGTGTTTGGAGGTGGCAACCATCTGTTGTTGATGCTAGAAAACTGTTCTCATATTTCTGAGAATCCACAGGTGGGTACATTGGCAATGACTGTGAGCAGTCGGTGCCAACAGGTTGTCAGGTGTCCACTACAGTTTCTCCTTAAGTCTGGGTCCTCACAACTTCTTACTTTCAAGGGAGCCCTTGAAATAGCCCTGGAATAGTTTTCACTGCTCTGCTTTAATGGTGCATCACGAGGGGCTGGAAGGTCGGAGTCGATGCACGCTGGCTGCATGGCCCAGCTGTGCCATGTGCTGCAGGTTGTTGTGCCTCAGTGTGACACTGCCCTGAACTGTGTTGGTGTTTTTTCTGTGTGATAAGAGTAGATTTAATATCTCTGTTCAAATAGCTCGAGTGTGCTTTTACAATTTGCTGTCAATTTTTTTCCCATTTTTAAGGTATTATTTCCCTTTAAGGGCTGCTGGCTGATACCGAAGCATGTTCTGCTGTATTTGGAACCTTGCCTTGTTAGAGGTTTTCAGCAGTGAGTGAAGATTTCCTTCTCTCATCCATAAGCTTCACAGAAGGAAGTGGTTAATACAACTAAACTCTGTGAGGTTATTCTCACCTCGGTAATCTGAGCACTGCTCTTGCATCACGCTGTTTGCACTGATTTGCAAGTTAGTTGAGCAGATCATTTTCCTAAGCCTCACAGAGGCTTTTCTCGATCGGTGTTTTGTTCAAGCAATAAATAAATCTGCTGACGTGTCCGTCCTGCCGTATTTGCTTATTCTTGACCTTTGCTTTTTAGACATGTAAGTGACAGTTTCAGCCATGACGTTGTGTAACTGAGTGCTTATGCATTGACAAGCTTATTTGTTTCTTAAAATTTGCAACTGTTCCAGTTGGTCAGCTGTGGGAGGTAGGGAAGGGTTTCAGGGTTAGTCACGGGGAAGCCTAACGCTTCGTCATCTTCAATCAGGGAGGGCAGGTATGGGCTGAACAGATTTTGTTCCTGCGTGAGCAGACGTAAATAACAATAATATTTCATCCTCTTTCGGTATTGCTGTGACATACCTGTTGCTGTGCAGAGGGAAACCTCCGTGTGTTGTCATGAGTGCGATCAGTAGATGGATTTGGGTCTGGTGCTGAGCTGTAGTTTGACTGCTTTGTGCTATGCTCCAGGTTCAGAGCTGTGCTAAAGCCATCCTGCAAGCCCCAGCACACAAATACTGCGCTGGCACGCAGGGTATGCTGCCCTCAGCCCTAAGACCTGGGCTCCAACTTCCCTGTCTGTTAGGAGGAATTAAGTACTGCAGCAGGGTTAGCTAGCTAATGCTCCTAAGGAAGCTGCCCTTTGGTCTTGCAAAAGCTTTTTCTGCTAGGTACTAATTTGCTCTGTCAAACTGGTGCTCTCGGTGTGACTACCCTCACTTTAGATAATGAGGAAATTAAGATGGAAGTTAAGAAAGTAATTGCTCATGGCTGCACAGCGAACCTAGTGACAGCATTCTCACACCTGAAGGAGCAGCTTCGGGAAAGGTGCACTTGGTAGCGGTGGTGATGGCTGGACTTGGTGATCCTAAGGGTCTTCTCCAACCTGGGTGACTCTATGAGGTCCTGGCCCTTCTCCCTCTGTGCACTGTGTGTTCTCCATACTTTCAAGGTGTGAAATGTCCCTCAGAGGCTGCTGCTGTGGCTGGCTGTGTGCTGCGGGCCCAGCTGGCCACTTGCTGCCCCCCAGGGGCTGGAATAGTGTTGTTTTTACCATCCTAGAAAGAAGGGGGTCTTGCGAAGTCCCAGGGCGCATCTGTTGTCAAAGGGCATCTGCCCACAGCTGGTGCCACCCTGAGCATCCTCACGTCAACGCTCTGTTCCTGAGCCTCGTCCAAAAGAAATGGGGGAGGAACGTGGTGTTCCAGAGTTCTGCTTTGAGAGAAGTTTAAATGTTTAAGCTGTAGGTGGTAGAAGTCTGTATGAGACAGTATTGAGGGTTGCAGCCATAAGTGGTGGTTCCAGTGCCGTGGGCCCATTGCAAGGCAAACACACAGGAGGTGTGCAGACAGCAGTGTCTTACTTGTAGAACCTCTCAGGAGTCAACCCTGTAAGCACCTCACAATGTTTGACGTGCTGTTCTAACAGAGCATTCTGTTTTCTCTTTATTTCAGACTAAAAGATTCAGATATGTCCTTCATATTTGATTGGATTTACAGTGGTTTCAGTAGAGTATTGCAGTTCTTAGGTAAGTTTTTCCTGCTGTTTTTGTATAGCATGTCTATTAACCTATCTTCAAACAGAGGGGCTTGTTAAATAATAACCTTTGTTTTAGTGTATATTCAGCATCTCTCAAAAAAATAAAGTTTCACTTATCAACACTGAGTATTTCCGTAATGTGTTCTCCACTCAATCTTACATTAATCCTGTAACCTCTTGAGAATTGCTTTTTCTTTCAGGAACATAATGGGCTTGATTGCTTTTAATTACTACATTGAAGCTGGTGTAGTTCAGTTGACTTTAATAGAGTTTCCCCTGATTTTTTTCTCTGCTTTAGAGAGCTGGACTCAATTATTTTGGTTGAATTCTTTGGAACATAAGGGTGAAATATTAGCTTTTGTAACACGGGAGAAAAAAAGGGCACCAGAGGAAAGGGAGCGTTGCAGTACTTAGAAGAGGAACAGAAGTTGCAGATAACGTAGATAAAAAGGGCAGTTTACAAGTTCCAGGGATTCTATTAAAGTAAATAAGAAGAATTTGAGATGAATGGGTCATGGCAGTCTGTGCCACCTGCATTTTATCAGTTGAAAGTTTAGACTTTTTCGCTCAGTGTTAGACCCTTGGCCTGCCATTGAAATATTAGTCAGTAAAACTTTAACTGAGTTGACTAATCTTTCTTATCTCCTCTGACTTAGCCAAGCAGTGATTACTGCACGCTAGCTCGCTTTCCTATGCCTGCTCATACAAAGTCTAATTCTAGTGAGACATACTGAAGCCTGCAGTAGAAAAGAGAGTTGCCCTTTACAAGTCCCTCTTATTCTAAAAGAAACACTTTTCATTCTCATGTCCAGTGTGAGAGTGGCAAAAAAATGCACTTGTTTTGCTATAGTTAGTGGTGTTTCATTTAACTTGTAAGG
This sequence comes from Pavo muticus, assembly GCA_016647715.1. Taxonomy (NCBI): domain Eukaryota; kingdom Metazoa; phylum Chordata; class Aves; order Galliformes; family Phasianidae; genus Pavo; species Pavo muticus. The sequence goes on from JACDJE010000418.1 coordinate 124,272, forward strand.
TAGGTGTAAACTGGAGTTTCTTCTGTGACGTAAGTTTATATATGGAAATGCTTGTTCAGTTCTCTCCCTATCAACAGCAGTACTTTCACCTCTGTCCTGTAGTTTAAAAGTTAATGATATTTGGGTGTATGAGAAGGTGAGCTGGGAAATAAGAGCTGTATTTGAAAAAGAACTATGAAAACACTCGACAGTTCTTGTAGTAAAAAAGGTTATTAATGAAATAAGGTGAGGAATATGAAAGAATATTCTTCCCTGCAGGGTATAAAGCATGCCCTGGTGGAATGCAATTCCAGAGATTAGCTTAAAGGGGGAGGAAAGGTGAGCAAACAGCAGCAGTGTAAAGGTCAGGCAGATAGAGGCACATGTGATTGTGGATTGCTGCAGCATCCACAGGGGTGGCTGAGGAACCCCCTGAGTAACAGTGCTATTTAAAATCTGACAGAAATAAAGTATGTGCAAGGATAGCATATTTGATAAGAAGTCACCACCACTTTTGCCCTCATCGGGCTTGAACTGGGAAGGACCTTTCTCATCAGAAATCTTCCTCACTAGGCTAAGTGCGGCATCTGTACTTTTTAATCAGTCTTGTAAATAGTACAGAAACTGGACGGCACCTGTGGCTCTTCAGCAGTTCAGATGTGGCTGCCAAACAGACAAGGCTGCGTGACCATGGGGAGATGCAATGGAGCAGAGATCTCAGGGTGATCTGCACCTATGGAAAGGAATAAGGGCTCCAGGAACGCTGTTGCTGGGTCAAGGTACAGAGCAGGGCACTGCTCGTAATGTGACCTTTGAACGGCTCCAGGGCTCTTGTTCCTGTGGCACTTAGCACAGCCTTTGGCAGTAGGCAGGATTCTGGGATCTAGTTTGCAGGTCAGGAGAGTTCATTGTTCTTGGAGGAGGATGTGTGGGTAACTTCAGTGGTAAAAACGTACCTCGCAGAGTATTTCTGTGTCATCACAATGGCTGTAAAATAAACCTTTTTTCAGTGTATGCCACAATACTGTGACATTATCTAGTTTGGGTTTTTTTGTCATAACAGGAGGGAGTTGAACAAAACATACTCTTCTCAGATCCAGGATTGTTAACACTGTATCATAGAGTGGCTTGGGCTGGAGGGAAACTACATTTGGTCATTTGTCATTTGGTAGGGCAGAGCCAGCTACCCTGGCAAGGTTTAGTTGAGTTTTCTTTTAGCTTTGCTCAGATAAAGTAAATGCAATTAGGTGTGACACATTTACATCAGTCATGTGCCTCTCTGCCCAGATGCCACTCAGCATCACATAAGCTGTGTGCAGCAAGCATAGCTGTGATAAGCACAGGAGCAAGTATGAATGTGGCTTGTACAACTAGGGGAGCACTTGCTGATAAAGGGCATTGCTGAAGTGCACTGTGGAGCTTGACAGGTCTGTATTTTGTGCCATGACTGTACAACTTTTCTCCTGGGAGCAAAGTCATCTCTGGTGTTAGAAATAGCGACTGCACATGGCCGCTTCAAGTAGCGATCGCACACCTTTCTCCATTGACTGTCACAGCTGTGCCAACAGAAATCTGTGGGACACACGTGTAGGAAGGTGTCTTGGTCTTGTTGATTAGCAGACCACGCAGGATCCGAGAGGAGCTTATGCTTAGGAGTGCTGAAATATGCTACTGCTGTCACTCTGAATGTTCGTATTTTGTATGTGTGTGATGTGGGTTCCTGTTGGACAATGCTGCTCAGATAATACTCCCACTGATAGACCTGATTATTCAGTAGGTTATTCTTTGTTACAGGACTGTACAAGAAATCAGGCAAACTAGTTTTTCTTGGACTAGACAATGCTGGAAAAACTACACTGCTGCACATGCTCAAAGATGACAGACTGGGACAGCATGTCCCCACACTACACCCCAGTAAGTTAACATTCCTAGTTCCCTTGCTAGGAGGTATTGCAAGAAACCTGATTATACATCACAAGTAATTGGGGGGAGACAAAGAGTAATGGAATTGGGAAATTCTGAATTACAGAAGCTGTGAGAAACTGGGACTTGAAACATTTGAGAGCAGCGTCTCTGGATAGTTGGAAGGTTTGCATTTACGTGCACTGTTTTGATTTTCATTGACTCAGAGGCTGCTCTGGTTGTTACCGTGGTAGCCTTGCAGGAGGAAAAGTTCAACGGAGGTTAAAAATATGGACTGGTGAAGTCCAAGGAGGAGGTGAGCAATTAAGCAAGGACACAACAAGGAGAGACCTCTGACAGTACTGCATGTGAAATTCCATCTATGTGGCAAACCAGATGCCAGAGCTACCTGTTGTTTTTGTAATGGGCAGGGATAAATCACGTGCAGACAGGCATTCTCTGCTGTTCTCTTCTCATTCTCACTTAGATTTTTGACATTTGTTTTAATCACATTTTGTTACACAAATGTTACTGATTTTGAAAGAAATTGTATTGCTCCGCTATATTGCTTCAGAAACAAAATACTGAAAATAACAAGAGAAAGTAAAATCTGTGTCCTCAATAGTCAGGCTACTACGTGTAGTAGAATACTGAATAGTAAGTATATAATGATATATAATCTTCACAGAGAACATAATTCTGTGTATTTGCAGCTTCAGAAGAGCTGACAATTGCTGGCATGACTTTCACTACTTTTGATCTGGGTGGACATGCTCAAGGTAAGAGGATATGTTGACTCATTTAACTGCAGTGAATTAGAGTTGTTTACAGTCAGTTTGTCTCAGATCAGAAATACGACCATACTGCAGAGATCAGCTTCCCACACTCTCTTTGGTAGTGTTAAAAACATTCACTGCTCTGTTCCTGTCTCTGCCACATACTGCACTCCCAAATACAATTTGGCAGGAGCTGCAGTAGAGCAGGATTTTTTGACTGATGGCAAGTGTTTTGGGGAGGATTAGGTAGGTTTTGTTTTAGAACACTGAATTTCTTGTGTATACCTTTAACCTCTGTGCTGCAAACTGGCACGTGTTGATGTAATTCTTGGGGAAACACAAAGAGGTTCAGTACATCAGTGTGTGCATGTGAGATAGAGTGGTGATAACAGCAGAGGGAATTATACATTTGCTCCATTATCTCAAGCTTCATGAAAAGATTGCATCCTGAAGACTGACAATATATGCTGAGACTTCAAAAATACACGTGGCTTCTTCATTACTGAGGTGCATTGCTCTAAGTTTGGGGATAACTTCCATTGGTTCTATTTCTCATCTTCCCTGTAGCTCGCAGAGTGTGGAAAAACTATCTGCCTGCTATCAATGGCATCGTGTTCTTGGTGGACTGTGCAGATCATGACAGACTGCTTGAATCAAAAGAGGAGCTCGATGTAAGTTTAACTGTGTTTTTGAAAGTTTGGATTCTAACTTCTAAGAAATAAGCTCCAATTCCCCATGTTCAGCAGAGCTCTCCTGCCCTCCTGGTAATCTGGCAATCTCACCTTCTGTATCTTCATTCCCATCTGGTTGTATTCTGGTTCTGTCACCCTCTTCTTCCTATTCATTGCTGTGTGCATTGCAGGTAGGTGAACATTCTATTCTGCCAGTTGAATCACTGAATTACTCCAGTTATGATGTTTTCTATGTTGTGACTGAGTAATTCAATTTCTTTTGTCCCAAGCACATTAAACAACTCCCATCAGTTATTTCCACTGCACCAAATAACAGTGAATTTTGCTGCCCTGACTTCTTAGAAAGGCCAAGTTTCACCAAATGACTTAATTCCATTGTTAACATTTTATCTTACTATAAAGCCCTAAATCAAACTACATCCTGAAAAAAAAGCCTTCAGACTATCTCCTAAAATAATCTCTTTCCCCTTTCTCCTTGCCTTTGCAGTCACTAATGACAGATGAAACTATTGCTAATGTGCCTATCCTAATCCTTGGTAATAAGATTGACAGACCTGAAGCCATCAGTGAAGAGAGGTTACGAGAGATGTTTGGTCTGTATGGCCAGACAACAGGGAAGGTAATGCTCCTTTTTTTTGTTAGAGATCTCACGTTTGCCCTACAGTTCTGTGTTGATTCTGGTCCACTCAGCTACACAAAATAAATGCTTTTTAGTTTATGATACACTTAGTACTTAATAGGTTTATATGAAATGAATGCTGTGTGTGTGTTAGAAGCATCTCTACTGCAGCTTCTATTCATCATTTCCAATAACACATTTTGCCAGGGAAAATGTACTAAGTATAGATTTCAGTACTTGAACTACTGCTGTGCAGTACTTCTAAACGGTGAGCATGTTTTCAGAGGCTACAATTCTAGTGGGGACTGTAAGAGAAAGCTTGATAAAGTCTTCCAGTAAGTGATTTTTCTCATTTAAAGTGCAGATTTAACACAATTTATTACTGACCATATTTAACTGAAATTTAGAAGCAGGGTTATCCTACTGCAGAAATGTGAGTTTGTAGGTTGTGGAAAAACATTCCTGCTAGCGGACTTATATCACCCATCCTTGTGATAATTCAGCTCTCCTCAAAGTAAACACGGTGTACTGCTTGTAAAGGAGCGTTGGGTACAAGGAATTAAAAAGAAATTCCATAGAGACAAGAATTGCGTGGGTTGGTTTTAGAATAGGTGCAATGGAATATAAACAGTTATTATTCATTTCTTTTCTGTTCTGTTTTGTATCTCGCTCTGTATTTTACAACGCCGCGTGCAGTCTGTGAAGTGAGAATCCTGCAGTGAGCCTCCGGTTGAGCAATAGCTTTGTCACACTGTGCTGCTCTTGGCAAGAAAGCAACTTGCACTCTGACTGCGGTCAGCCCTACAGTTTGTAGCAAATGCTCTTTTTATCTGCTTGGAGAGCTGTTGGAAACAGAGCAGGGAGCCACTCCTGAAAGCTGAGTCTGAGCTCTCAAGTTCTCGGTGCCACATGCTTGCTCTTGCACTCGGGTGCCGTGCACTTTGTGCTCTCTGAATGTGGCTGCACATGGAGATATGCTCGGGGGCTGTAAGCCTGGCATTGTGTGCAGAAGTTTTAGAGTCATTTTCTTCAATAATTCTGACATCAACCATAAGTTGAAGAGTGGCTTTGTATAGAAACAAGTGTCAGTGCAAAGCAGCTGTCTCCTTGTAAAGATACTGTAATCTGGAATACTTCTGTCTCTCTGCAGGGCAGTATACCATTGAAAGAACTGAATGCAAGGCCACTAGAAGTGTTCATGTGCAGCGTGCTAAAGAGACAAGGCTATGGAGAAGGATTCCGTTGGATGGCACAGTACATTGATTAATGCCAAGATCACATTAGTACATCCTGTCCCATGTCTGAATATTAAGTCTGCTCCTTGTTTGATCACTCAGTGTACGCAACTTGGATTTGACTGTTCAGTTATAAAGCATACATTTTTACATAATTGTATCTCCTGTGCTCAATTGTAAGTGTGAGGATTGAGAAATTCTTTCAAGCAAGTTTGTAAGTTGAAGCACCACACCATGTTAGCTTTCTAATCCCATGCAGCATTCTTTTGCAACTTTTAATTTAACAAGTCTCCAGCACCATTTTTGGACAGAGCAACTTTCCAGTTCAGTATGTTTGAATGCACTTTTTAACAGCTAAAAACTGCAAACATGTGAAAAATATTTAATGCTTATCATGTTAAATTTTTTATGTACTTTTTTGAAACTGGTTTTATAACTTTAGAGTATATAACCATCTTTCAAGGAATAATAAATAATTAGCTGATGGATAATTGCATGATGCCTTACAGTTTTCAATAATATACTTTCTTATGCAACGTCATGCAATAAATTTAAATCCAGTTTTTGGCAACTTTAATGGAAAATGTTTCATTTTAATGTGTCTTAACTAGTGAGGCTGTCTGACCATCTGAATATGGGGGATGTTTTCCTGAAGCACAGAAGGCCACGAAGTACTTTCATTGTCTATTAAAGAGGAAGGTGTTTCCTTCGGGCTACCAAATTGCATCTCCTTTAGGATTTTACATTAAGAGAAGTGAACTCTAATCTGATGCCCTTATAGCTACCACCTTTAAAAGGTACAAATCATGGAAATCAGTTGTGCCAATGTAGATCTTGAACTAATGTAAAAAGTGGTCTTACAATTACTGGAACCTTGACTTACACCCCTGAAATGACACAGAAAATACAGTTAACATTAGTACTGCACTGAATTATTCTGTTCTTGGTTTAAGTAGATTTGGATTCTGCCAGAAGATTTGCCTGACATTGCCAGAAAAAAAAAATATTGCTGCTGTTGCTTGTGAAAATTTATCAGCCCACACCTAATTGGCCACTTTTACTGTTGGTGTTGTGAGTTGGCACGAGATGGGTTGTTTTCTGCAGTTTTGCCCTGGAGCAGAATGGCAGTTGCTGCGTGCCCAAGTGGCTTGTTTCTGGGGTAAAACTTCATTATCTTCAGTGCGTGTTTGCAGACCTGTGACTGTTTTTTCCCCATCTCCCGGTGCATTAGCTCCCTGGGCAGGTTGTTTTCTAAGGAGGAGCGGTGACGCACGTAAAGGTATCGGCGTCTTGTTGACACCAGCTGACATTGCCGTGGAACTGTGATCTGCGTTTCTGTGTGCAGCAGGATGCTTTCTTCTGTGATGTAGCTGATGAAGGTAGGGCTTCAGCCCTGGGGTCGTTGTTTCGCTGCAGTGGGTTTGGGTTTCACTGTGTAGTGTGTTTCACTAGGGTGAAAAGTATGAACTGCTACAGATGTTCTTACGGAATCCCAGGACTGGGACTACTTTTTACTCACTGTTGAAGATCTCTGAAATGCTTTAGGCTCTGTTTCCTCAAAATCCATAGCAGCAAACAAATTTCTGTCTCTCTTGGTTTCATAAATAATTTTCTCTCTTAAGCTACCAGGTTTAAATCTCAGATTTAAAGCCTACAGACTTTAAATGTGAGCCTGCAGCCTCTAAATAGGCGCATGGAGAATAAATGAGGTGCACTCCTTGCCCAGACCAGGGCAATAATGATGGTGGTTTCCCCTCAGTCCAAGGTTGTGCATCTGAGTAAGATGAATAATCCTTAACCTAACGAATATAGATGATAGTTGGCAGTAGTTACAGCACAGTCTTGCAAAATGCTAAGCCTAGTTTGTACGTGGTGAAGAACAGAAGTGAGGCTGTCAGGTAGATTGACCAGCATGAGTTAATTCTGCATTTGAACTAGTGCTCTGCTCAGAGCAGTGCCTCCGTGTTGCATAAATCAAACTGTAGATAAACTGTCATCTTACAGGTGTGTGGACAACATGTGAGTCTTTGCTCCTTCCAGCCGTTACGTTTGGGGAACACGAATCTTTCCCCACCCCCCAGATTTTTCTGATAATGGTTATAATGCAACAGTGTAAATATTAAAAATACTTCTTGCAGTCACGTAGCGATGTTGAAGGGGAGACTTGGGACTGTGCTGCCTGTGCCGATGGAAATGAAGCTGGAAGTGGAGTTGTGCTGCTCTCGTGCTCCTCTCTGGAGTGGGGAGTGCCTGCAGACCCCTTCCATAGGCTGAGCCATTCCACGGGTGTTGGAAGAGAGAGGGGTCCTCTTCAGCTGCCACTCAACCAACTGTGAATGACATGAGCTGTAAGGAGAGGGATGATAGTCTCGAGGGCTAAAAAAGAGCAGAGGTGATGCTGCTTTAAAAGTGTGTGTGAAGGGTAATCCTTAGTGTTACGGAAATACTCAGATTTCATCTTTCATACTGTGAGATGCTAGTTTAAATGTGGTTGTAATAAGGGCATGAAGAAATTTGGACCTTTTGTTTTCTGTCTGGGTATTGTAATGGTTCCCATTGTGGGAACAGCTGAGCAACAGTCACCAGTAATCACACTGTTCATTCAGGAGAGGAAATATTTCCTCTGTGGTTTACATTCTGTTGTGCACATGAATGTGAATGGGTGTTGTGTATCTTTGTGTGAAGACTTCATTAATAGAAAAATACACTCGTGAGAGTTTCTCTGGTGGTTTTCATCCCCACCACCCCTACATCTCCCATACCTTTATTTCTGGAGGTTACTCATTCCTATGATTGTGACCAGTCCTGCTTACTTACAAAAGAAGCAACGTTCACATCTGGCTCTGACTTCTGAGAATTACTTTTGCACTCTTGACTATGCAGATTTCAATTAAGTATCACTTTAAAGAATGTGGAAAAGAAGACTCATTAATAAATATGTTATTTGTGGAGAGTCTCAAATTTGTTTTTACACCACAACTTTAAGATAAACAAGTGCAGATTTCCAAGGTACTGGTAACAACTACAGACAAAACAGCCTGTATTTCACTGCAGTGACCCAATATGGTAGCATCTGTGAGGTGAATAAGGTTTATTTTGCTTGGATCTAATTAGACATTGGTTTTAGTATGAACTGTGTAACTGAGGGGCATTGCTGTATTTCAGTCTTGGTTTAATACATTTTTTTTAGCACCAATTACTGGCAATGGAGGGGGGAAAGATCTTTGACTGTTCTCATTTATCCTCGTCCAGACCAAGACTATTTCATGAAGTGTATTATCTAATGCTGTACTCAGTGTTCAGGTACTGTCTATGATGTGCCAAAGATGACCTATGGCATTCACTGGAACATAATACCTGCATGTATGCAAGCCTTGTGTTTTAATAGTTGGAATTCAGCAGCAAACAGAGCATTTGACATCTGCTTATTTGTAACTAAAGTCAACTCAGACAAACAGTGTTGTTGTTCCTCAGTCCCAGTGAATTCACAGGTCTGCTTCGAGTAGAATTGTTCTCTCTGGTTTGTACTGTCAGCGTATTTGGTTGCCACCAGCCAAAGTCCAACATTTCTGTCGACTGCAACATGCTCAAACTCAGTGTAAATAATGTAATCGTGAGTTACGGACTGACGAGACGCATTAAAACAGCCTCATCCGTTGGCTGTTGTGGGGACGTGTAATTTATTTGCACTTAGATAAACCACTTTTGCACTGGTATCTCAGCGTGGAACTAAACATGTTCTGTTTTGAAATGTGAGTGCTCTAAATGTTTAAAAGCATAATTTATATAATAAACTGCAGAGGAAAAACTAAAGATGAAAGTGGTCTTAAACATGTTCTTAATGTGGTGTTTCTTATTATTATGTTATCGCATCCCAGGCTTGAAATTTAAGTATCAGGAATAGAAAATAAAGTTCTGTGTTGGAATTTGAAGAAAAGGAGTTCTAAGCAGGTAATTCTTGTCAAGTAACTGCATTGTCCATGGACAAGAAGTGTTGTGGCGTAGCACACGTGCTGGTAGTGGCTGGGGGGTTTTCAGCTGGCTGTAATGGCAGCTCAGCCTGTTCTTCATCAGTGTTTCTGTTCATGTCTGCATGGAAGCAGATCCTTAATGCAGAAAACATCACAAAAAGATGATATTGCCTTTGTTGTGATATTGAAATGGGATAGAAGGATCCAGTTTTACAGCCAAATGATAACAGCTTTTGGTGCGATTTTCAGTCCAGGATCTCAGGGCTTTTTACATGCAAACGCTGCCTCGCCATCCTTGTGCTGCAGAGGGCTCTTGTCCTTGATTAACCGTGAGGAAAATGAGGCCCAGAAGGAATGTATCATCATACCTGGTCACTGCCTGAGTGAAGGCAGCGCTCAGAGCCACCAGCAGCAGTCTGACGTGGAGCAGTGCCTCAGTGAACCTGCACCCTGCCTGTCCGTGTGATAGAGAGAAGAGGAAACGTTTGGTTTGCATTTGCTCTTAGTGATTGAGCTGTGCTCCCAGACCTGGGAGTCCCCTGGCAGGGGTGTGCTGTGGCAGCTGTCGGTCTGGGAGGGAATCAGTCTGGCTCTTGCGGTGCTGTGTCCTGGTGGGGAAGCTGAGCTGTCGATGGCATTTGCTCCTTGGCAGCTAATGGCTGGGGACAGCTGTGGGACGGAGGAAGGGAGATATTATCTGCTTTGAAACATGGCCCTTTGTCAGAGAGCAAAAGGGGAGAACAGTTCTCAGGAGCCCCAATGGATCATCACAATGCTGGGTGCATTGCTTTGGGCTCAGAGTTTGTGACCAGAGATAAGCATGAGCTGCAGGATGTTGGATGGGATTTGGGGCTCTCGTGGCTGCTGGCACTCAGAGCCGGGCTTTGAGCTCAGCACATGTTTGGTTCCAGCCCAGGGCCTGGACGCCATTTCCTCACTGCTTTCCTGGTGCAGGATACTGGGTTGGGTTCAACTCCATGGAACTGTGGAAGGAAGGCTCCTGGATGTGGCACCACTCTTCTGTTCCTTGCTGTTGGTGCATGTAAAACATCTACGGTGTGTAAATAGGTATGTATACATACACACAAAAGGAATTTAAAACAAACCTTTTGGAAGCATTGTTACTGAGATGCATTAGCACAAAACTGCAGAGGACATCCAGTGAAAGTGCTCAGTAGGTTCTAAAGGAAAAAATCGGACAGAAGGAATTTGCAGGGGAGAGAAAAATCTTTTATTTTACACTGAGTAAATACGTGGAGGAGAAGTTGAGATGCACAGCTGCAGCAGGAGAGCAGCTGGAGCTGCAGGTGCTGCTGGGGGCACAGTGCTGGGGCACAGCGGGAGGAGGCAGAGCTCATGGCACCACTGGGCTTCTTTAGAGCTTATGCTTTGTTCCGGGCATCTGAGATGCTTTTAGAGCTGGCCTAAGGATGACGGGTGTTCCTATGAAACCAGCCATCCCGTTGGCTGCCTCCCACCCGTTGCTCTCCATGCAACTCCAGCACACATCCCCAGGTGAAGGAGCGGCGATGCGATGGCTGTGCCTGGAAGTGTGTCTGCACAGAGAGCACGGCTCTGATCTGCTCTTCTATTTTACTCGTCCTCTAGTCCTGCCATCTGCTGTTACTACTCCTGTAGTGCCATTTTGTTTCCTCATCTCTAACTTGAATTGCCTCTACAGTTTAAAAAGCAGTATGACTTTTTTTATTCTTTCCCCCAGGCTGCTTTGGGGAGCTTTCATTACTCAAGAGGTTGATGCTTGAAATCCCAGGTAAGAAATCTGCCAAAGCAGGAATTCTGCTTGTGTTCTCCTCGCTGCTGTCAGACAGAACATGAAAGTGAACCAGGAAAAGATTTACGCCGTGTTTGCTGTTATTCTGGGAGAAGCAAGGGAAAACCAGAGAGCTGCAGTCGTCATGGTTAGCTGAAGTTTGCTGAGGTCCTGCAAGTTTGTCTGACGGCAGCGAGGAATGTGTAACAGATCCGTATGTGTGTGACTGCTGGATGGATTCTATTTGTGTCTCTGTAAACATGCAATTATGAAATGAGCTCCACGTGATGATGCCGCTGCCGTCCCTGTGTGACCTGGTCAGCTGTCCCTGGGGTTTGCTTGGGCTTAGCTTGTAGAACATGGCGCTGCTGGAAGGTGTTTGTGGGAAGGTGGTCAAGCAATGGGACGTGGGAAGCACCAGCATGAATCACAGAACCAGTAGGGCTGGAAAAGACCTCTGGGATTACCAAATCCAGTCCCAACCCATTCCCACTGACCATGTCCCCAAGTGCCACATCTCCACGTTAAGGAACAGCTCAAGGCTGGTGTCCCCACCACTCCCTGGGCAGCTGTGCCCATGCCTGACCATACCCAACCATGTTAGCAGATAAGAGAGAAGGCACTATGAAGTGGATAATTTGGGTGTTGTCCTCCTTTCCCCTGTAATTCCAGTATGTTTGGTGTGTCTTGGTAACAAGCAAAGAAGTTTTCTACCCAATGGAATGCTGGTTTCAGGAAACTCAGTAGTCCTGGATATTTTGGCAGCAGCTACATATCTCACCGTACAGGTTTCCCTGCTCAAGCAGCAGGCAGCCTGTCAGTAAGATGCACTTTCTTCATGAAGGAAGACCATGAAAGCAAACAGGTGCCCACAGTGCAGGGCTGGGCTGGCAAGGATGAGCCAGAGTGCAGCGCCTGCAGCCTGGGACATATGGGCTGGCGGCCACTGCCTGCTTGGAGCCTGTGTACCCCTGGGGGGCACGGCAGCTGGTGATGCAAACGGATGAGTCACCTTTAAAACAATGGTTTCTTCATGCACAATGACTCAGGTTAAAAGAAAAACAGGTTTTTCAATAAGCTGAAGCCTGTGAGATTGCAAAAAGGAGTAAAGCAGGGGGACGTCTTTAACCCTGTGCTGAAAGGATGACATCTTTTCCTAAAGATAACGCAGTGCTTGTGGGAGAGGTGGGGGGTGGTGTGGGGCTGTGTGTGGCTGCATCACCTTTGCAGAACACACAGGCCAACATCTCCCTGTGTCCCAGCACACGTGGATGTGTGTGCAGAGCAAATGCATCTTCCATGGGCCAGCAGCACGCAGTGCAGTTTTAGTGCAGGAATGATCAGCATAGCAATCTGAGCAGGAATCTGCACACCTGAAAAGGATTTCAATACATCAGAACAGCACGGTGAAGGGGAGGATAAGCTGTGGGCTGTCAACGACAGCGATGCAGCCAGATTAACCAAGCAAGCTCCCAGCAAAGGTCATTTCCTGTACTCCATGCGTTTGCATGGGGACAGCAGCTCCCCTCGGCCCCCTCCTTGCAGCGTTGCTCTGCGCAGGAGGAAGCTCAGGTCCCGCAGTGCCAACGGGTGCGGGCAGGCCAGGCTGCTCCCGCAGCTCTCCATCCATAGGTGGCAGCAGCCCTTACATCTGTCACATCACAGCCGCTGGCTTTTTCTGCAACGATTTCCAGACCTTTGGTGCGCGGTGCTGCCGCAAGAGGAATTCTTTCCAAGGAACAAAGCATCCTTCGAGCTGTTCACTTGATTTTCGATGAGGACAAATAGCAGAGAGTCAAACTTGATGGTAGCAGGAGAGGGGAGTTTTGTTCCGGCGCAACTTTGTGGCCTCTTGCTCCCAGGTAACAGCGATAGGACGGGAGGTGATGGCCTCACGTTGTGCCAAGGGAGGGTCATGTTGGGTGTTAGGGAACTCCGAAGAGCAGTGATGGATGTGCACAGGCTGCCTGGGGAGTGGAGGAGTCCCCATCCCTGCAGGTATTTCAGAGACATGGGAATGTGGCACCTGGGGACACAGTTATGGTGGAGATGGGCTGGGGTTGGGCTTGGGGATCTTGGAGGTCTTTAATGATTCTGTGATATTGGGCAATAAGTTATCGAAGAAAAACGATGTTGGTGGCATTGATGAGGAGCTCAACACTCCATCAGCTGCAGGCAGGATGGGAAGGCTGGCGGGCTGCAGGCCAGGAGAGCACCTGCTGCAGGAGGCAGTGGGTCACTGGCTGCAGCACTGGGGGATGTAATGGGGAATGCCGTGAGCACTGAGGTTGGGTGAGACCAGAGAGCAGCAAGTGTGGGGCAGTGCTCTTTCAGCATCTTCAGCGATTCTCCTCTTTAGGAGAACAGGGGTGTGGTCACTCCAGCTTGGGCTGAATTGCACTTTTTTACCTGCAAAAATGAATCCTTCCCTTAATTGAATCAGGTATTCTTCTCTGCCTGAAGGTGGTCTTCCCTTTGGCTGATGGGATGTTCCTGGAGTGATGGCAGTGGTAATCCATCAAGGCAGAGGGGTTTTTGTCAGAGAGAAACAATCCCAAGTGAAATCTTTCAAACTGTAATGCAGTGTTTCTGTAGGTGGCCAGGCTAATGGGTGGTGTGTTGAGATGGTCATCGTGTTGAGATGGTCATTGCGTTGAGATGGGCAGCATGTTGAGATGGTCATTGTGTTGAGATGGTCATTGTGTTGAGATGGTCATTGTGTTGAGATGGTCATTGCGTTGATATGGTCATTGCGTTGAGATGGGCAGCGTGTTGAGATGGTCATTGCGTTGAGATGGGCAGCGTGTTGAGAGGCTGACACATCTGGCCTCTCCACCTTGGCATTCCCCAGGAGCTGCTTCACACCAGAGCTCAGAATGAAGCCCTGAAGCCCAACCGAGTGTTAATGGTGACGAGCTCACACTGCAGGCCTCTATTTTGGTGCCTCAGAACCCAGCAGCGACAAGAGACCGCTTTTACAGATGAGCAGATCCTCTCAGCTTGTCCTTGACGGCTGCAGATAACAGGAAGACGAGGACTTAATTACTTTGTAATTAAGCTCCATGTTACCATCTTATGTCTGTTCAGTATCTAACACAAAATGAGCTGCTGATTTTTGGTCTTGTTTGCAGTGGTCATTCATTAGGAGGCAGCAGTGTGGGGGGATGCAGATGGGTGGGGATGGGGATGGGGTCCTGCATCTGGATGGAGGCCAAGGAACAACCAGCTCCGTGTGCTGAGGGCTCCTTTCCTCACTGGGAGATTCACAGGGAGGAATTTCCATCTTGGAGACACTACAGAGCAGCAGTTGGTTGCTGCTGCTGCACAGAGCTCAGGCTTGGGCTGTCACTGTGCTGTTCCAGCTCCATCTGTGCCCGCTGCCATGGCACACGGAGTGCTGGCAGGTCATTCCTGAAGCAGTTCAGTCTCTTTGGAAGCCCCCAGTTCCTCCTGGCTTGGGCTGCCTGCACTTCCAACCATGGAAAAGGTTGGTTTGGTAATCTGGGGGCCATTGCTGCATGTGATGGTGTGGGTGCAGAGCACCCTCCTGGTCGGCTGCAGGGAATTTGGGACAGCCATTAGAGGAGCAGGGTGAAGAATAGGGCTGGGTCAGGGCTGCCGCAGTCTGGGGTTTGCCTTCAGCTTTAAATCTAACGGCATCACAGGATGGGAAGCCAACTCCTGGCAATGCCATTGCTCTGGTCGTGTTCATCCCAACACGGGGGCAATGCATGTCCCTGCTGCAGCTCTGCAGCCCCAGCACTGCTGTCTCCACTGTGGGGTTTTGTGTCCCCCCGCCGGTTTCACTCTGACTGTCAGGCTGGGATGAGTCAAAACTCAGAGCAGAACCGAGACGGCAGAACTGTGCTGCGCTGCGGGATGGGGACAGCCCTGATCTGTGCCCCTGGGGACCACATGCCCATTGGACCCCATCCACACCCCTAAATGGGGCCTCATCTGCAGGGCTGCAGCATGGGAGCCATCCCAACGTCCCTCCCTTTCAGGGCAGATTTCAGGTGAGTGCATTGCAAATCCTCCTCCCGAGGCCAAACCCAGGGGAAATGGAGTCATAGCATCACCTGGAGCCAACCTGTAACTTTTTTCCCTGTGACTGCCGGGCTCCTCACATGGGAAACGATCCCTTCTCCATGTAAAACAATCCCAAATGCTCAGTGCGTGTTTGCCATGTGCGCATCCCATGTGCACGGTGACATTTCTCATCCTTCTGTTAGTACAGATGCTGCAAAGGCAATAACCCTGAAATGTCACAGCTGCAGATTTGTACAGCGCAGATAAAATGGGGTGGTTAAATAAGGAATCACTCAATACTTAAATATCAGCTAGAAGACAGCAAAATCTGCAGGAAGGGAACAACACAGCGCACAGCACCTGGGTGCTCTGCACTGCTGCTCCAGCTGAGGAGCGCTGAATGCCCCGAGATGGGCAAATGAATGGAATTCCATTGGAAAGTTTGGGAAGGTGGGCAGGCAACTCATCCCAGTGAAGCGGGCAGCTGGGGAAGTGCTGAATGCTACACTGAGATTTTCAGTGCTGCCCCTCGTGGCACTGCCACCTCCTTCATGCCAACGTCACCAAAGCAGGGTACCCTGCTCCCGGCGCAGTGCACACCTCCTGCCAGGCACAGCCCAGCTGCCCTTTGCAGTGGATGTTATTTGACTTTTTGACCCGCCTTTCTCTCCGTGTTTCATTGATCAGACCATTCCAATCCCATCGCAGGGCTGCTAATGACCGCACTGCACCAGCGGTACTTTAATTTCTGTGTTTTCTCCCAGCATTCACTGTCAGCTTTATAAAGTGCCACTTAAAATACACACGTGGTCCATTATTTTAATCTCCATTGCAGCTGAAGGTGCAGCAGCATCTCCTGCATTGAACCATGCGTGTGATGCTCAGTGGAGCACTGGGATGCACCCAGGGCAGCCTGATCAACCAGCAATGCAATCAGTCCCCCCAGGACTCCATTGCCATCTGCTCTGCCCTCTGCATGGATACAGCCCATGGGTGGGCGATGGGCTCGGTGAGGCTGCATTAAAACCACCCTCATTCTACGTGTGAGTATTCTGGCTTTTGCCTTAGGAATGGGGAAGATGGTTGGAGAGCAGCGGCCAGGATGGGTGAGACTTCAGCTGCCCATGGAAGTGCTTTGGGACAGCAGATCACAGCCGGCTCCTGGGGCTGACGTTGGATGTTTCCCTCATTTTGTGGTAAGTCAGAGGTTTGTTTATTTTTTTTTTAGAGCTTTTTATTATTCATCTCTTGCAATCACAGCAAATGCATCATTTCACAGCCCTACATGGAAATCCAAAGCCAAGGAACTATTTTTAGAGCACTAAATGCCTCCCCTCGACGTATTAACTTTGGAAGAATAAATACTAAAGGCGCTCTTGTCACATCTGAGGCAGTTACTCAACAGCTCGGCAGTGCCTGTAATGGGGAGAGAAAGCGACGTTGTGCCACCAGCACTTCATCAAACACAATGAAGGAGATCCCACTGCGATCCTTCCAGGGGAAGCTGAGGGGGAATTCATTCACCTCCACATCCATCGCTGCGGATTTAAGGGGACATCTCCACCCCACTGGTGTTTCAGAGTCATAGAAGCGTTTGGGTTGGAAAGAGCTCTCAGATCCCCCATCCAACCCCATCCCTCCACCATAACCACGTCCCCATGTGCCACATCTCCATGGGTTGGGAGCACCTCTGAGCACCGATGCCCAGCGATGGAAATTCAGACCAAACCCTTTGGGCAGAGATACCCGCACAAGTCAGTGGTACAGAGCACGCCGATATGCACGCACACGTAAAACACTGCTTTATTGACTGCATTTGCCAACACATTGAGGAATGCAAAGGTTTCGTTTTGTTGTTTTGTTTTGTTTTTCTCTCATAAGCAATGGGCCATGGTCCCAATGTGTATTAAAGCATACACTGTACCTAAACAGGATGAAAATAATGGCAGACAGAGCTATTCCAAGGCAACACAAAGAGCATGCATAATACAGTCTCACACAGAACGAGTCTGATAACATTATATTGCTTTAAGGATTAACTAACATGGAAAATGTACAAAAAGGAGAAATAGGTTTTTGCATTAATGAAAAATACATTTTTTTTTCTCTACAAAGGAATTTCTAATACAAGAAAATAAATATTGCAACATAAGCCAAAAATAATTTAAAATTGCTCTTTTCAATATATTTTCAATATTTCTCTTTTCTATTAACAAATGGCACATCACGTTCTTTGAAACAAAGAAAACAGAAGGGTTTCCTCCTCCTGCGACATTCATATCGTTTCCTGTGACTGACGTGGAGTGGGTCTGGGCTGTGTGCGGATGGAGCAAACGGGGCGGCCCGGCGGAACAAACAGCGCCGGCCGCGCTGAGGGGCGAAGGATGAACGGGTCTGGGGAGCGGCGCTGCGAGCGGGGCCGGCCCAGCACTGTGCTGGTGCCGGGGCTGCTGGATGGGGCTGCCCCGCTGCTGAGGCGACGGGCGCTCTTACAGTGCAAACTGCAGTTTATATATCTGAAAAGACAGTATTTTTCTCTAGCAAAATAAACCCCTTAGATTCTCTTCATCTCAAAATACATTTTACAGCATCGTCATCAAAAAATATGGCCCTTGTGCATCGCTCTCATCACGCAGCCCCCGGCTCCTCCCGACCCAGTGCCAAACCACGCGGCCGTGCTGGGGCTGTTCCGCAGGGTCCCCCCGTTTGCTTTCCTGTACTGAGAAGACGAGGAGTGCAGAAGCCGATGAGTGGAGCTGTGTACAGTGAAAAGTTGTGGATTGCTTTTGTTTAACCATAACTGAGTGAAGCACACGGAAGCAAGATTCATTAAAAGGCAGCATATTGATTATTGGTATGACTCTTATACTAGGATACTGTAGCTAAAGCTAGCAAGCCTGATAAGATAAACTAAGTCCTATTTACTGTATTTAACATTATCTGAACATACCGAGCCTTAATTAATGAGCAGATTTTCGTTTCCAACCTCGGTGGATGAATTTCTATGGGAGGTGGTTCCCGTTTGGCCGATCCATGGTTCTGTTCCCCGAGGTGCAGCTGCACTCCAGGTGCTCCATCCCAGCTAGGGGGGCACCCAGGGCTGCGTGCTGCCTGGGGTCAGCCGGGCTGCAATCTGACCGCTAATAAGGACTCTCTGAAGGCTGATAAAGCTGATCTACTCTAAAACACCGGGACAGTCGGTTAAAGGAGTCTCAGAGTATCAGAAGAAAGCTCACAGTGAAATGAGCAAAAAGCACTGGAAATCAAAACGGAGGGGCGCGGGCTCAGCACCCCTTCAGCAAGCTTGGAACCTAACGCCGCAGCAGTGTGCATGAGTGTGTCTTTAGTCCTTGGTTGCTAAATAACTCCAATTGTTCCTAGTGACAAGTTTCCGGTTTCTGGCTGTGCTGCTTGACTGTCAACGTATTCTTTGGCATCCACAAAAAAGATTTGACTGCTCTGTTGGACAACTGTAAGGTTTTCTGTTGGAAGTGATGGGTTTAACCAGTTGCAGAAGTGTCCCAGGTTAGTTAGTTTCTTTTTTTTTTTTTTTTCTTTTTTAAACATTTTTTTTTAATTATTTTTAAAAAACAACAACAACAAAAGTTTCAGTGAATTCCTTTTTTTTTTGTTCCCTGAGCTCACACTGGGGTCACTCCAATAAAACACGTAGCGCGACTTCACTGTGACCTTTGAAGCCAAAACCGAAGTAATGGTGCAATTAAGTGCAAACACGGAAATTCGCCTGACTCGTAGGTAAAGTGGGCTTTGAACAACATTTAAGGCTTACTGGGGACATTTTATGCATTAAATTATTGTCATATTTATAATGTCAGCTTCTGTGAATCACCCTCCCACAAGGAGTCAACAGCTCGTAACCAGGATTTAAGGAATTAAAAAAAAGAGAAAAAGGAGAAAGGATGGGGAGGAATAAATTCACCATTTCCATTGTAGCGTTTCGTTGGAAATCAGAGGGCAGAGTGCACTCCTTCCCCCCGGGTGCAGCGCGTCTGGCCTGGGGCTGAGCATGCTGCTGTGCAGGGGGAGCTCCGGTGGGTTTGGGCTGCCCAGTCCCCCACTGCTCCTAAAGGATTTTTCCCTCTCTGTCCTTCCCCACGCCTCCATTCCGGCTTGCTGAGCGCTAACCCACGAACCTGAGCAAACCGCTTCTGGGGGCCGTGGCCGAGGCGCCACCTCGGGGACAGGACAAGCCAGGATGGTTTCCAATCAGAAGGGAAAAAAGCGATGACTGAGGTTTTTCTACAAACACAAACATAAAGTGGCTCTCTCCTGCCCCGAGCGCTCCCCCCACCAAACTCGTTGTGCTTTTGTCGTTATTTATTTTAGCATCATGTACTTTCCTCCCTTGTCAATGCACGCGCCCATGGCTGGCTTCCCTGCTCAGCTCCTGGCCCCTGCCCTTACCCAGATACAGCCCAAGGAGGGAGATCTGCCCCTCTGGAATAATGCCCATTGCGTGGCCACCCCCGCAGGGAGCGGGGCAGCCGGAGGGGACAACTACTGTCACGGCAATCTACGTTGGTGAAGCTGAAGCTGTATCTCAGGCAAAAAGAGAAGAGAAAGACAACGGTGCCGAATTTCCAACTATATATACAGATTAAAAATCCCCCTCTCGCTGTGATACTAGGCAGAAATCGGACATGGCAGTTGTGATGGGAGGAGCAGGGCGGCCGCGTGCCGTTAGGAAGCCAGGATGCTCATCCGCACGATCTCCTCGCCGCCTGGCTCCAGCTGGCCCCGCTGCGCCCGGCCGCCCCGCGGCTCCCCGTCTGAGTCGCTCATCTCGGCGTCGGAGAAGTAGCCGTCCGTCTCGGCCTCGAAGCGGCGCAGGGGGGGCCCTCCGGGGCTGTCGGTCTTGGGGGGCTGCGAGCGCCGAGTCCCTCGGCTCTCCTTTGGTAATTTGAACCGCACGACGGTTTTCGGGCTACCTACGGGGTCAGGCACTTGGGCCGTGGGGTTGGGCTCGGGCCGAGCGCCGTTGGCCGCCACCACCGCCTCCTCCTCTCCAGCACAGCCCCTCGGGGCCGGCGGGTCGCTGCTTTTGGGGCCGGGCCCCTTCCTCACTGCCCTTTTTGCCTCGCCCGAAGCCCTGCGGTCCGTGGGCCTAGCCGCCCCTTTCTCCGACCTGCCGGGCCGTGATTCCTGGGCACAGGGCTTGGCAGCATCGTCTGACAGGTCGCTGGCATGGTTAGTCCACTGCTCCGAGCCCTCCTGCTGGCTCCTGAAGACAGCAGTCAGGCCGCTCCGGGGCAGCTTTTTCTTAGTGTTCGTTCTAGTTTTGCTTTTCACTTTCTTGGCGGCCTCGCTCTGTTTGAAGGGGGACCTCAGGGAGTGGTCCATCATGAAGCTGAGCAGCGTCTCCTCGTCCTGGAGCAGCTCCTCAGACAGGCCGGGCGTGCTGTCCTCGTGGTGCGCATTGTTCAGGGACCACTCGCTCATGGCCATGTTCTCAGCAGTGATCTGCACCGACTGCGCCAGCCAGCTGTTGAAGAAGGTCCCATCGATAGGGAAGGAAGTCGACAAGCCTGGGAAAACAAAAGTGAAGAACTGGCTCAGGAACCAGAAGCAGCTCTTCCCTTTGACTGAGAACACACAGCGCTCAGCAAAACTCCCTGACACTGGATAAACTCAAAACGGCAAAGCGCAGTGTGTGCCACGTGGGGAACCAGGAGGGGATTTGCTGCAGTGGTGAATGGTGAATTTGACCCGAGGGTCACACCACATACAGATCTGAGCAGAGCATCTTGCTGCAGCACTGAAACGCAGCCTGGACCCACAGTACAGTGCAAGGGCAGCAGGACAAGGAGGGCTCAGCATCCCCTCCCGAGGAGCTGCTGCACAGTCCTGCCCAGGGACACGTCCTGTCTGACCCCCACTGCTGCCCCACTGCCCGCAGCACTGCGCTAACCCAGCTCCCAGCACACTCCTGAACAGGCAGTGAACCCTAACACAGCACGGCTTGGGTGAGATGGGAGGAGGGTCTGGGAGCTCTCTCTGAGCACTTGGAAGCATGAGAATCAAAGAGCAGCAGCAGAGATGACAGGCTGGAATGGAAAAAGCTGAAAAGCATCCTAATAATTCTGTCTGAGAGCAAGAGTGATCATGATGGGCTGGGACGTGCCGAATCAGCAGACCAAGAAGCAATGCCAAAGGCACACAGGCACAACCAGCTTCAATCCCTGCAACAGAAACCCATCGGTCCGACATCACAGCTTCCTTCAGGGCTGGGGGAAAGATGAGATCTGACTTCTGCTGTGAGTGCTCGCCTGCTCGCCTGTCAAAGCAGCAGCGCAGAGACGGAGCAGCGGTGCTCTGACTCACAGCATGGCAAACACATCCCCCAAACGGTGCGTGACCTGGTGCCGCCTTTCTGCACGGGTAAGCACCCCAGGGGTTAACCGCTGGTAGAAGCTGCAGCGAGACCAGCCTGGGGACTGTCACCCCGAGGACATCCCCATGTGCCCCTGTGGTTCTTCTGCAGAACAACCCTGATGGCGCTGCAGGGCAGGGCAGGCGGAACAGGGATGAGCTCAGGGCACCCCAAGGTTCCTCCCCCACCACGGCAGCCCCAAGCGATGCCTCAAGCTTTGTAAAATCCAGCACACTGCAAGACCCTGGTAAAGCTTTGCAAGACTCCTCTTCTCTGCTGCCTGGTTTTCCAGACTGACTAAAGGGCAGTTTCTTTCCACAACCCTGTAGGCCCCCACTCAATATGACAGAGTTTGCCCCAGAAAACTCCCCCCCCTGCTCTGCTGGTGGGGTCGCAGCTGATAGACCAGAGCAGGAGGTGGGAGAAGCATCTGCTGGAACGGCACTGATGGTGCTGGAGGTACATGCAAGCAAAATGGTACAGAAGATGTACAGGATCCACCCTGCTTTGAAGTGGGTAAGTCTGATTTTATCAACGAGTGCAATTGCAGCTTTTCTTGCACACTGTGCAACCCCGAGGCTGTTTTACAGCCTGGACCCAGCAGGGTGAGGTCTCTGCTGCAGCACTGTGGCCATGGCATGCTGGGGCTGATCCCACATGGGATGGGCTGGGGGCTGCACCGCGCTCCTCAACGCCACTCCCCAAAAGCAGGAGCCTCCGGAGAGCTGCCAGCCCACGAGAAGCTCTGTGCCCATAAAATCAGACTTACCCAGTTGTCCCAACACAGTTTCGTTGACTGATTTCCTTTTTTCTTTCTTCTCAGGGCTATTTTTTCTACCATCTCTTCCTTTCCTTCTCGGATCACTTTTCTTACCCTTTGTCTTCTTCCCAGTTTGTTCTGGCATTTTTTAGAGAAAAAGGAAAACCGTGTGTGAGACGAGGCACCAGGATGAGCCAGCTCCACAGGGCACACCCTGCAGGGACGAAGGCTGTGCCATTTCTTGGCCAAAAGTAGGCTCACGTCTCTGTAGGTTAAGGAAACGTGAATCCCGTAGGCTACATAAAAGAGGTTTGGGCTGTGGCTGTGAGCTTGGTGTGGCCACAGAAGCAATGCCACTGAAGGCAGCAGACTCACTAGAAATTGTGCAGCCACCAAGGCACCCTCCTGGAATGGGATTTTGGGGCTGCAGGGAGAAGCAGAGGAGACACCCCCAAACTCTGCTCCGAAACCTTCCATGAGATGAGGAACAATTCAAACTCAGCTCTGGAAACTTCACAGAGACCAGGAATAAACCCAAACCCTACTGTAAAACCCATCAGGAGATGAGAAATAACCCCAAACTCCATTCAGAAACCCTCCAGAAGGGCAGAAACACACCCAAACTGTTCTGCAGCCCTCCAGGAGACCAGGAACCCTCCAAACCTGCTGGCACATCATGGAAACTGCCAGTGCACACCCCAGGCTGGCTGTGGACACAGCTGCAGGACAGACTGAGCTGCAAAGCATGTGGCACCAGTAGTGTTTTTCAGCAGACCTTGGTGCGATTTTACCTTTCAGCTGTGGTAACTGTTTACACTCATACCAGGCAGTGGTGGAAAAAAACAAAGCTATAAAACCCGTGTATTGAACACAGCTAAACAGAGGAGGAAAGATGAGCAACATTGCCTATGGAAAGCCAAGAATGTAACTGCAAGCTATGCAGCCGTTCAGCTAAAAATCAATGTTTCCTAAATGGTTTCGAATTTCTACTGGATTTATTCCTCTTGGGTAAACAGGACAAACACATACCCTATAAAAGTACCACTCGTATTGCCAAGCGCAATACTCCAAAGGTTTTTAGTTACTCTCTCAGGCCCAGAGAAGTCCGTGCTAAAACATCCATTTTGATTTTTGAAGGAGGAAGGACGCTGCTCTTACACCAGCATATGGGCAGCTGATGGAGGTGAGCCATGCAGGTTGTCAGCCTGGCCAACAGCTCAGACCTGCACAAGCTATGCAGCTACCAAAGCAGTGATGTTAAGAACTGGACACTGTTCCTGATGCAAGTGCATCAATTTGCTGTGTTGGATGGGGGCAGCCCAGACAACAGCCCCTCTCCTTCCAGCTGGGCTGGAAATACATGGGGCGAGCAGAGGACGACATCTGCACTGCACCTGCATGCACAGGGGATTCACAGTCCCAGGGCTGCCAGAACCCCTCACAAGCACAGGGCTCACCACAAGAAAGAAAAGCAAAGGCAAAATGGGTATTTGCTGCATTCCTGCCAAATAACAGGAGAAACAGACACATTTTTCACTTTGCTTGCAAAATAAAAACATAACTTTGTTTGGACAGCACAATGGATCTAAAGAGAAACATGAACATTACTTTTTGAAGAGGGACCTGTCAAAATAGCAGCCATGTTTCAAAGCCAGACAGCATTCTCTTTCTGCTTCATGCAATAAAAATAAGGGAGAGAGAGATGGGTTCATCTTACATGGGCAGTTCTCACTGGTTTTATTAAAAATCTCCTGCTGAAATCATCATTTATCAGTGAGAAAAACCAACCCCTCAAGAATGGTGCTTCATATGGGAGCCATTCCAAAACCAACGTGAGCTAAAACCATCTCTGGGATAACCCCAACAGGCTTTAGTTAAAGCAACAATGAAAGGAGTTAAAAACCAGCTTTATCCAGGCAAAACAATGCAGATTTTCTCCTTTCTCTGAGAAACTGCAGGTGTGCAGAACAATCTGGTCAGGAGCAGCACAGAGGGATTGCTACAGCGACCATTCCCCGTTGACTGCAACTCACTCAGCCACCAAATCACTTTCCAGTCACTAACGATGCAGAACACAGCAGCACGGTATCCATAGGTTTGGTGCTGTGAGCTGCTGAGGACCTTTAGCTCTAAGTCACCTGGAAGTGAGGAAGCTCAGCAAAACACGTGGGTGCTGAGAGCATCGTGTGGGATGAGGGTGGCAGAGGTGGGATGTGGGCACTGAGGATGGGAGGAAGAGTAGGATTGGAGGAAGGATGGCCCAAGGGGTGGAATGTGCTACCCCACAGTGGGGAGCCGTGCTGTCAACAGAAAGTAGAACACCAAAATGCTCTTTGACCCATGGAAAGAGCACCAGGGAGGCCACCCAGCAGGTGAACAGCAGCTTGGCTTGGCCAGTTCAGAGCATAAAGCTCATGGGCAAATGGAAAGCATTTGGGGCAACATGAGAATACCACTTGCATCAAAACACAATTACAAAGCCTGCATACCTATCTGCTGCATGAATCATACCATAACTACAGTCCTCCAGGAAGGCCAAACACTCAAAGGTGCTCCAGTTCCCCCCAGTGCACACCTAATGCCACCAGGAGCTCTCACCCCATGCTCTGGTGCTCCAGCTCCATTCAGTCCTGTGCTAGGAGGTGAGTTCCCACCCTGCCAAAAGCCCTCCTGGAAAAGAACCCAGCTGAAGAACTGGGTTCAGCCAGCTTCCCCAGACAGCCAACATGACAGCAGGCTGTGCTTCTGAAGCAGCCCTTTCAGTGAAACCTGCTAACCAGGGGAGCAGCAACCTGCCCCCCTGCCATCAGCCCATACCCTCATTGCACACCCTAGGCCCTGTGCTGCCCAGCTCCGGCCATGCAGGGCGATCCGCACAGGATCCAAGCCCCACATGTCTCAACATGCACACATCTCAGCCTCCAAAACTTCAGTCAAAGGAAACTTTTGTAAAGGAAAGCTCAGCCCAGACAGTTCCTGAAGAAACCCCAAACATGTGATGGCTTCAAATGCAACTCCAAAGCCACAAACACAACAAGAGTCGGACGCGTTTGCCAAAGCTCCAGATGCTGCTGCTTCTGGAAAAACTGTTCTGCAGCCACAGAGCCTGGTCCTGTGCTGCCACTGAAAAAAGGAGGAGGGATGCAGGGCTGTGGGTCTGGGCACTGATTGTTCAAAAGGGGAAAAAAAAAAAAAGACAGAAGGAAAGCAACTTTATTTCAGTTCCTTAACGAAGAGGTGCCAGAAACTTTGCAGGAAATACTTGTGTCATTCCCACTAGCCAGTATGTGGAGCAGGAAGAAGTACAGGCCAAAGAGCTGAAGGAGGTAAAAGCCATTCCATCCACAGCTTAACTTCTGACACAACCAGGGGGAACCAAACAGACCTCAGAGCTGCTTCACAGAGCCAGGCAGAGCGGAGAAGCAGCCCCGTGCTCAGGACATGCTTTCAAAATGAGGAATGGAACCAAGTGCTCCTGCAGCAGCACCTTCAAGTGAACCCTGGGATTCTGCTTTAGCATTCATCTGAGCGAGGATCAGGAGGGATGTGTGACAGCAAGGACTGCTGGCACCTTGGTCACCCACGGTAAGGCATTATTGCACGCTTCAGAACAAAGCTGTAAATGTTTGATGAGTCAACATAGGAACTGTGCTGGAAGCACCCAGCAGGGCAGAGGTGGCTCTGCTTTCCTCTGCTGGAGGACTGAGGTTCAGAGGAGGGCACTGAACAGCTCCTGCAAGCGGTACTGACCTGGGTAAAGATCCTTCTCAATGAGTATCATCTGCAGGTGGAAGATCTGCTCCTGGAGTTTACAAATGGTGTGTTTCATTTTCTCCCGTCTTGTCACCATGTAGCAGAGATTTCTAACCTACAGAAACACAAGAAACAGTGTCTGGTTTAGCAGGGCTGGAAAAGAGTCCCCGAGCTGCATCACTGTTCTGCTGCCTGGGGACAGCCGGTTGTCCATCCCCTCATCCCAGCCTCACCCAGGCTGAACACAAACACCCACATAGGTCTGTAGCCCCTCCTTCACAGGCTGAACTCACAAGCAGGATTCATACTTCTGCACCCATGCTTTCTAACACAGCTCTTGGGCAGCACAACAGGGCCAGGGCCAGGGCCCTGAGTGGTCAGGATTAACCTGCAGAGCATCCTTCAACCTTGCTGCTGAAGAACATCAGTGCATAAAGAGAGCAATACTCACCAAAAGGGAATGGAGCCAAGAGAACCCCAGTTACCTTACCAGAGATCACACAGCAACAGTGTGGATGCACAAGCTGTTGTAATCTCCCATTAATTGCTCACAGGCCTAATGATGCAGTTAATGTTTCTAAAGGATTCTGTAAGTCTCAGAGGTCGGAATGCTGTGGGAGCAGTACTGTAATGCAGATAGGAGGGGATGCCCCAGCCCCCAGCATGGGCCCCCTCACACTTGACAGAGGCACTTGCACCAAAAAATGCCAAATGCATTGAGGCTATTGGAGAACTATTTCCATTCTTATCCACAAATTCTCCTTTTGCATCCAGCATGGAGGTGGGCAAGGAGGGCAGAGCCAGGCCCAGCAGCGTGGGGCAGCAGCACGGCTGTGCTGCCTGCATGAGCCATGCAGAACTGCCCACTGCCCTGCAGCAGGTGCTGATGGTGTACAAATACAGCAGAACACCCAGCTGACATCAGACTGTGCCAGTAGCTACGTGCAGGTGTGGCTGTCCTGACCCACAGCTGGCCAGCACCTTTCCCTCCACACACTGATTCATGTTTGCCCCAGAGGTACCTGCAGCCTCACTTCGTTTTGTACTACAGCTCATGACATTTTACCAACTGAGAGGGAAGCTCTAAGTGCAAGCCACCAAGCACAAGAAATAAGCTTTCCCCTACCAAAATGCACTTAATGCTTCCTTCTCCAGCCCCAGCCTCCCAGGACAAACCCCTACCAGCAGCACATCCAACGGGGGCAGGATGCATCCCCCAGTGCCTGCAGCTCTCATGCAAACCAGTGGTATCACAGCTGCTTCTCACAGGCATGCAGCTGCAGACAGCTCCAGTGCCAGCCTGATGCCACAGCTCGGTGCCACTGTGTGCAGCACAACTGGGGGCAGCCCAGCTCTGTCACCACAGCTGCAGCCATGCAGTGCTTCCTCAGGACATGGCTGGTTTTAGTGGGGTGAGGCAAGCTGTGAACCCACACACGGGTCCTGTGAGCAGCCTGGGGCCTCCCTGCCACCTGCGGACAGTCTGGGAGCACTCAGGTGTACAGGAGAGAAAAGTTTTTTCATATATTTTCATCTCCTAGCTGTGAATATACAGCACATAGCTCACTTCTTCATATTTTACTACATCCTCTTTTTTTTTGTTCTGGATGGAAGAAAACATCAAACTGAAATTTCTTTATGAGGAAAACAACTGCCTCTGGCAAGCAGTATATCAAAGTGTTTGGCAATATCTCCTCTCTGCGATTTTATACTCCTGGAAGAAAGCATCACTTGCACTCTGCTTAGAGACTGCTGGTATTTACACACACTTAGACAGTAAAACACCACCCGCACTGCTTCCCCCAGCCAAGCTGAGATGCTGGGAAGAAAGCCTGGGAACCATACAGCTTTTTGTTACAGCTAATTTAAACAGCCAGCTCTTGGTAAAGCCTTTAAACCAAAAAGGGCCAAGAAGAAAGGGAGGAAAAGCAGGGAAGACCACATCAGGATACCCAGGAAATGGGACTGGCACATTTGCAGAGCTAAACCTCAACCCTCGGTTCATTGCTAAATAGTGCCTGGAGAGCTGCTGGGGGCTGCCATCACTCCAAATCCACCCTGGCCAGGTGAGAGCCTCCTGGAGAGCTCAGCACAGAGGTCCGTAAAGTGATGCACAACAACATCCCTCCAGCAACAACAGCCCTGACAGAGCACATGGGTTTGCCTTTACAAGGAGAGCCACACTCACCCTCTCCAGGTCTTGCCTGAGGTGTGTGAAAAGCTTCAAGCGCCGGTAGAGAACATCCTGCTCCTGCTGAGCCAAGTTGTCCACTTCATCCGTTTTTGGTGTCAGCAGCGGTTTGTTGGAGTTTGCTTTCCTCTTCAGCTTCCAGTACTGATAGACAAAATCCACCAGCGACTCACTTAAATCGAGGTTCTCTGCCACCTCGGAAGGCTTCACAAGTTCATAGAAGTCCTCCTCCAGCTGCTGGAGCTTTTGCTTTCGCAGTGTCACCTTCTCCAGGTCCAGCTGGGCTTGGTCAGGCTCCGTCCGCGCCTCCTCGGGTAGTTTGGTGGCACCGGTGCTGTGCTCCAGGCAGAAGGACTTAAACTTCACTTCATCGTTGTCTGCTAAAATAGTCCGCATGTCGAGGTTGTGGTCAAAGGCGCAGGTGACGTGGAACGCGGTGACGCAGGCGGGCATGGAGCACTGTGGGGAGAAGGACAGGGCTGACGGTGAGGGCACAACGGGACCACAGGACACAGCTTCGCTAAAGGAGCGATGCCCTCAGGGTGACAGCACCCACCCCCAAGCCATGGATGCTCCATAACACACTGCTCAGGCTTTGCATTGCCCGAGTCCTACACACCAATGAGGGTGGGCACCAAAATCCCCAGCAGAAGGAACCCAGGGCTCACCAGACACCTCCTCACCTAACCTGCTTGTGTTCCCCGTGACAAGCCCTGATGTCTTTCACCTACCATAAACATGAGACTCTGATGGTTCTTCCAGCAAGACATGTCAACAACACACGGCCAATGAGATGCCCAAAGACTGAAAGCTGCTTTATCCTGAGAAATTTCCATCTTTATTTCATCCTGTTCCCTACCCTACTCCATTCCTATGCCATTGTTAATGACAGCCTACAGGTGTTAAGGTTTGGGAGTGAACGGGGTATGTAAGAAGCAGCCAATGCTCCCAGATCACGATGCCTTATTCCTCTGGAAGTTATACAGACTTTAATTAGCTCCATTAAAAAAAATTAGAAAAGAAAAATGACATTCACCTTATACAGAGCAAACACGCTCCGTACGTTCATGAAATAAGGTTTGAGAATTGGTTCAGCGACTAGACTTATCAAATGTGCACCAGCTGAAAGTTTTAACCATTTCCCTAACTTACCTTACACTTCAGTTACTTGAATCTCACAGACAGCAAAACAGAAGAACCCCAAACCTGGTTTCCTACAGATGAAAAGCAACCCACCGCCAGTGCAGCACCAATACCCACATCAGCACATTCTCCCCCTCTGTTCATTAACTGTTTTTTAATGGCTCAGAATGTCAGGTAATTGCTTCAACCATAACCCATAAGAAATCAGTCTCCTCCAGCTGCTAATGACCAGTTAAACTGCAATGAAGTGGCATTTTAAGTGACACTGTAGGCACAGCATTTTAGCATTATGTGGGGACTGCTCTGGAAGGGCAGCAGGGTGCAGCACCAGCCTGGCCACGAACCTCCCCACACATGGAACACAAACCACCAGGATGCTGTAGGGTTCCACCAGGGCTCTGCTGTGCTGCACTTTAATTTCCAAAATGAACAGAAAAGAAATGCTGGTAGTATCTAAGAACCAGAAGTTGGATTGCCAAGCCTTAGTATGCCCCAGGGGTGGATGCTGCTGCTGGTGGTAGCACGTGGCTGCCACCAGGGCTGGGACTTGGCATCCACCGTACTTGCCACGTCCATCCATACTCACATTTCCAGGTGCTGACATGGAATGCAAGCAGCTCAACTCACTCTATTCAGATTTGTCCTCTTGGTCCTAATTTCAGCCCGGAACTGCTTGTGAAGGTGGCTGCCAGCTTTTGGAGGAGTTAATATATCATGTGCTGGCTTTTAAAGTGCACACACTCGCTCCTGCAGTCACGGAGAGAGATTTACTACAAGGAGGAGACGCAATGTCGTTTGATGGAGTCCCTCTTCCTTGCTTTAATGGCACATTAAGGTTGGAAGCCTTTGCCAGCTGTAAGTTCCCTTGATTGAGTTTTCTTGTCTGGTAGCCAAGATGGTAATCTTACTGCACAGAGATATATAGCCACAGACATACTCCATTGTGTCTATTTTGGTGTAACAGCTGGGGGTGCTTCAAACTAAATCATCGGGAAGATCCTTTCGCGTTGCAATGCACATAAATACCTACAGAGACAGGGACACAGCAGCCTGTATTGGGGACAGCCCACAGCAGTGCAAAGTCACCATCAGCACATCCAGGGCTCACTGGGACAGCACCAGCAGCAGGGGCGATCGCACCTCAGGAATAAAGCAAAGTGAATGACATCCATCCCGGATTCCTCTTCCAGCAGATGGCAAGCAGCAGTTGTCAGAAACCGTGCCCGAAATGCAAACAGAAAACAATGAGGCTGCTCCAATGACGGGGCAACAAAGGAACATACCCGGTCAGCAGCAGCTCTCAGTGACCCTGTCTGAGCCAAAAGCAGGCACACACTGATCCATCCCAGCCCTGGTGAGCAGAGCGGTGCCGGGATGGACTCGTCTGTGCGGGTGCTGCCACATGGAACAGCCTGGGCATACAGAGTGGGCACTCCCTGACCCGCTCTGCATCCAATCCTGCTCCTTGTCCCACAGTGCCTTTAGCTCCAGGAATTCAGAACGTCTGCTGCACCAGGTAGAAGCAAATCCATTCCCAAACACAATTCTGAGATGGTGAAAACTGCACCAGAGATCGATGTGGGCTGTTAATTAGTCCTCAAACCAATCCTGGTGGGAAGAAGTAGGGAGATGACTTTATTTGCCCGTGAAATTCAAACACTGCTAACCATGAAACCCAGCAGATGTTCAACAGCTTACAGTGGTGCTATGCTGCAGTTCTGAGGCAGAAGTGGAAGGAAGTGGCTACTCCAACAGAACTGCAAGGGAAATTTAGGAAGGAAAAACCAATTACCAGTGCTGAACCCCAGCCAAGCCATCAGATAAGACACTTCTGCATCCTCACAAAGAAATACCATGTGATTTTTACTGACCACAGATGGGTTGGTTCCTGGTGGCACTCTGCAGACAGAACATGCAATTTCAGCCCCACTGTGTCCTTATATGATGCCGGGGCCCCACTCCACAATGGGGCTCAGGATGTTGGTGAGCACCCACACTGCTCTTCCCCTGCTCCCAAGTCTCAAGTTTTTGGGTGATGTCAGCAAAAGATGATGTCCTTTGCAGAAGACTGCCACCAGTTAACAGAGGTGTAGCTCTTCAGGCTGTCCTGAAAGTTAAGCTCTTCTAGAAAAGACAGCTGCTGTTCCCACTGAGGAGGGCATTGGGTTCCTCTGTCCACAAAAGTGGACATGGGCTGCACAGATCCCAGCTCCTGGCACTCTCTCTTGCAGTTCAGCAATGCAAACAAGAAAATTCCTGCTGGATACCGAGTGCTCCTTGGCATATCCTGATGTCTGACCACAAGAACCACCACATAAAGTCATGACTTCCCCTTAAGAGGGGATGGGAAAAGTGAGTTTTCAGGGCTGTATTACTTATGTCCAGCACAAGGGAGCACTGGATCGACTACAGCAGGTTTACAGCTTTCTACCAGAAAAATAAGAGATGTAAAAACGTGCAAGCAGCAACATCAGAGGCACAGAGAGGTGCAGAAGGCAGAAGGTATGCTTCCCTTTTGGTGGTCAAATCTGGATGGGAAGAAATACCTCAACACACAGAGATGCCTCACATTGGTCTCTGACAGCAGTGGGGGTTTCTGAAGCTGCACTTCTGTCTGTGGGCACCCCCATGCCCGCTGGGAATGACAGGCTCCTGCTCTCCAGCTCCCTTCCAGGGATCTTGCCTCTTGTTCTGGCTGAGCCTGGTTCCAGTCACTCAGATAAACCTGCCCCGGAAGCAGCGAGGACCTTCTGCAGCCTGCGGGCACCTGGAGCATCAGCTCCTGCTGCCAGGAGTGAAAGCTGAGTGCTTTAACAGCAAACAACCCTCTCCTTTCAGAGCTGTGTCATAAACCTAAAACGCTGACAAAGGTAGTTAGATTACACCTGTATAAACAGGCACTAATCAAAAATACGCTCCATAAACATCAGCTCTCAAAACACAGCTCTCTACCTCTGATGCGTATGGAACGTGTTTACTTATCTATGAGTGAGCTTGCTGATTTACTCCATAAATCCTCAAACAAAAGGCACTGCTTGCTTCTTTTTCCTCCTTTTCCTTGAAGCAAAATCACCCTGAAAGCATTCAGGTGGCATCAGCAGACACTCCGGTGACAGCCTCATGAAGTCACATCGGACAGTAAAGCTCCTGTTCCATTTCAGGTGACATTTAATGCAAATCCATGCAGTCCCAGGGACTGCACTGCTAACACGTAATGTCGGTGCTGAGAGGATGAAGCCCCGGAGGAGCTGAATTTTCTTTGATGCTGCCAAGCCTGTTTGCCTCCTCTCCCTGCCCTTCCGTTCTTTGAAAGCAGTTGCCACTATGACACAGTATCTCCATCTGGCAGGGTGAATAAGCAGATCCACCCAGAACCATCAAAAAAAAGAAGTGAGTCAACACTAGAGATTTAAAGAAGTATTGTGAGGTTTCATTTCAAGCTAAGGGGATTGCTTTTAAATAGCTCCCTTTAAAGTATTAAACCTGAGGCAGTCACACCAACGCAGCGGAGCCCGCAGCCCTGTTCCATCACCCTCCTGCCACCAGCCAGCTGCTCTGCTCTCCAGTACTCACTGCCACACGCATCCACCTCCGCGGTGCAGCTCCCAGTGCTGTACAGGAGCTGATTAGCTGGGATTGGGACGCATCCAAACCTTTCTCCCTATTTTTCAAAGCTTAATGGCTATTCCATGTCCCTACTGCATGCCAAGACTGCTTCCATGTCTGGTCTGCCAAGGAAAGCACGAGCACCGGCACCGTACAGCCGCAGATCCCAGCCCATCCCCAGGGACCGCCAGGGTGAAGCTTGATGCAAGTGACCCAGCAAAGCTCCTGCACTGAGATCATAGCCCCAAAGCTCTGTCCCACTTTTGTAAGAGGAGAGTCCTGAGCTCCTGCTTGTAGCTGAACACCTCGCCACCTCGTCAGCGTGCTGCTGCTGTGGGAAGAGCAGGAAATCAGATGTCTGCGGTGCTCTGCTTAGGTGCAGCAAAACAGGAGAACATCTGGGAATGTAATACGCAGTAAATACTCTATTTTGCAAGCCAGCAGGCTTGGGGAGGGGGGGGGGAGGCCTGATCCTGAGGCTTCCTGCTGTCCCCCTCGAGAAAGGCTTCACATCCAACCCCACAGCTTGTGAAACGCTCGGGCTTTAAATCCCATGAGAAATGGACTTCCTGGCAGCCACGCCAACCCCTTCCGCTGGGGGTTCCTGATCTCCAACCAAGGTCATCTGCAGTCCTGTTAATTAGTGTCACCACAGCAACAGCACTGTGTCACGCAAAAGAAAGTTAATCTAGATTCCTAGCACTCAATACATTAAAAGATTGCAAACAACAACAGCTGATGACGCCTGATTGGTGCTCATGCTCCTTGTTAGGTGTGCTCTTGGGACTCAGGCCAGGAACGAACCCAGCCTGGATCTCATCCACCAACAGCTCCAGAATCTCTGCTGGCTGCTACAGGCACAACCATGGCATCTGAGTTTCCTTGCTGCTGATTCACGTACCTGAATGCAGGTCCCAGTGCACTCCTTGCAGAGGCTGCAGGACAAAGCCCATCTGCTTGCTGGGATATGTGAGATCTTTGTAATGGGTTCCATTTTTTCAGGACATCCAATGCTAACCTGGACACAAAATAGAAGACATCGTCAATACCTGTTACTATCCCAAATCTCCTATAGGGAATATCTGAGGCAGTCAGAATGAGGGGTAGATATTTTGTTTCTTATTTTTCAGGTCACTCATTACTTGGGTAAAAAGCCAACACAAAAACCAGAAACAAATACAGACAATGCTCTGGCCTTTCTTTTGTATCCATCTGCCTGCCAGTTTGAGCGAGGGTTTATCCTTATTGTTCTGAATGCTGGTACGTCCTTGCCTCTCTGGCACTCCTCTCTGCACTTCACATCAAGGGAGGACAAAGTGACACTTTACAGACTGTTCCAACATCACCCCTCCTCAGGGAGCGTGGGTGCTTCTCATGAGCAGGGCAGCAGCTTGCACCCTCCAGTGTCCTCCTTAATGGGGAGCTGCTTGGCTGCTAATTAAACACTCAGCTTGGTGCCAGATGGGCATCGCGGCTCCAACCTCCGCAGGGTTCAATGAGCCCAACTGGAATTGCTGTTAATGGATATCTGAGCTCAGACCTGGTGTAATGCTATAACGTGATGGAAAGTACAGCAATAACAGTGGAGTGGCAAAGTCCTGAGCTGCAGCAAAGGAGGACAAGCCCAAATGCAGCAGCCACGGATACAGAAATGAAGGGTGAAAATCTGCTTACCCTTGGAAGGCCTCACACAGGCAGGGATCTCCAGTGAGATCCCCTTGCCTCCACTGCCAACTTTCAAATGAGGTCTGAGAAGGGGTGGATCCTGGCTCCAGCCCTTCTGGTCACTCAGCTGCATTGCATGCACCTGAGCTCCCCTGGGTTGGCCCTGCCTTCCTACCAGGTGCTCCATCACTGCTTCAAGCTGTGACTTTGCATTTCCACTACACCTGGAAATCACGTCTGTGCCATATTTCAAGAGAAGGCTGGAAAGCATCTTACTTACTTCAGGTATCCATAAGGCACAGCTAACGTGGACCCATTTCGTCCCACTCCGAGTGGGCTTCAGCGCTCCCCCTCTCTTCGGGCACAGCAAACACTTGGGCTGGACACCGAGGGCGCAGGTCCGGCACAGCCAGCTGCCGATGGGGACCTTCAGGATGCCATAGCATGCCTGTGAGACAGGAGGAAGGTTGGTTAACCTGGCCATCCTGCAGCGAGCATCCTCCCGCAGCGCAGCACGTTGGCTGGTCACTACAGCACCTGGGTGTCCTGGTAAAGAACAGCAGACACAAAGCTGCTCCGCAATCAAAACAGCTAGTTTAAGGTCTGCCTTCCTTGCCATGTTCCTTATTTTCACATGGATAATCATACTGTATCAACACGTCCTGGGCTTTAATAAAAAGCTGAGTGTACAAATGTGCTTTATATCCTGCAAACGGGAGCAAAAGCAGTGAGAGCAGCTCTGCAATACGGACATCTGCCCACTTATTACACATGCACTTCTGAACAACTCCAAATCACAGTGGCTCGCAGTACTGCCAGCCGGGGTGCGACCCGGTCCGGTGACCCAGGGACATGGGGGTTTGCACCAGCAGCTGTGTGCACAGGATGGGCAATGAGAATGTAAAACCAGCACGAGGGGAGCACAAACACACCTTGAACTGACCCATCCCATGAGGCATGGGGCGGTGAATCTACCTCAAGGGTAGATGAGGGCTGTGAAGCCACAACCCCACGACTGGGAATGATGGCCACACTGGTTAAACACCCAGCACAGACCAAAGGGGGAAGTGAAAATAACTGAGTAAAAGTAAAAAGGGGAAACTGACAGTAATGAATATAAATCAGAAGGGAGGAGCCTCAATCAGAAGGAGTGATAAACCCGAAGGACATGAGGACGTATCTGTAGCCAAGACAGTGCGAAGCAGAAGAGAACAAAAGGACTGCTGCCTGCAGAGCCAGCAGACCTGCTGCGATAACACACGGCACAGACAAGCCAAAGGGCTCAATAAATATTTCTCTTCCGTACTTGGGGAAGAGCCAAATGATAAGCTGTATCATAGAATGATAATGATAAAATACTTTCCACTTCAGCAGTAACTTATGATTGTATTAAAGAGCTACCACTAAAACTGGACAGTCTTTAACCAGGAGGTCCCTATAACTTGTACTTAAGGAGTTTTGAAGAGAGGCAGACAGCTGCCTTGGCCACTGACATGAGGCTGCAGGAAGTCTCACAGCACTGAGGGTTTCTGAGAGCAGTGGAGAAGCTCATGGCTGTACCATTATGTTAGGAGAGATGATTAATAACAGGTAATTACATGAGTGTGGTACATGAGCATGGGAAAAGGGGATGCTCAGCCCTCATGGCCAGGGAGAGACTTTGTAGCACAATTTTAAGTTGCCCCAAACCATAAACGGACTCTGATAGTAACTTCCATGGAGAAAAAAAATCACTTTATGAACATACTATTGGGAAAATAAGGTATTGAAGGAGGTAGTATGATTGCTGCAGGTCTACATGGATCACAGTGACTTAAATGTGTTTCACAGCACCTCCAAATTGGACAGACAGATCATTTCTGTAAGAGATTTTTATAAAACACCTGATTTGGTATTAGGCAAAACCAAACAAACAACCCCAGCATGCAAATCTGAGCACAGCTCCTCCTTTGCTTGGAGGCTCTGGACTTTGTTGCTATGTGAATGGAGACAGAGATGGGATCTCTAAAAGCTTACAGGTGGGTGCTGGGGTTCAGACCCAAGTATGTGCCCCGAAAATAAGATAAAATCACCCATTTCTTTCAACAGCTTTTAAATCCAACCCACAGCATCTCCTCCTGCAGCATCATGCTGCTCTCAGCACTGAGGCTGCTGCTGGGTCCGTCTGTCTGTCCTGATGGAGCCTGGCCCCCACACTGCTGCACAACGGGTACACGTCAGCCCATGGCCAGAAATTTCTACTTGGGTTTACTAAAAAAGAAACACCAAAAAAAAAAAAAAAAGAAACCAACCCCAAACCATCCCCACATCATCCTGGTATTTTGTGGAATCTGATTCACTGATGGAAACCATTCAAAACACCCACCTCTCTCAACTATACATATCTCCAGCACTCTCCCACCTCCAGGAAATGCTGATGGAAAAGCTGCCCAAAAGATGAGAAAATGGAGAAAAAAGAAAGCCAACAAAACACCCTTCTCAGAAAGGAGACTGAAAAGGGGCTCTGCTTTGGACTCTCCAGGCCCTGGGGCTGATGCTGACACCCAAGGGCCCCACTTCCCATTGGAGCCCACCCAGCAAAGTGTCCCTGAAGCACCCACAGCAGGGATGGATGCTCAGCAACAGCACACAGCCGAGCACCTCCCCACTCCCAGCATGTATGCACAGGAGCCCACAGATATCGCTGCTCTTCCCTCCTTTCTTCTTCCCTCCAGCAAAGGCTTGAAGCCTTTACACTCAATTCTGAAAATGTTTTCCTCCAGGCAGTGAAATAAAATGAAATCATACACTCATAGAGTAGGGAAGCCGGGACAGAAGCCCCGTGATGTGTGACAAAGCTGGTGGAGCTGGAAGGTCCTAATGGCCTGACACAACGTGCAGACTGAAGGGAAGCCAGCAGCCACGCTGCTTGTCCCTAGATGCTAAGGATCCCACAGCTTGGCAAGGACAAGGAACAATGAGCACATTCATGGAAGAGGAAGAATAAAACGTCACGGGGTTGAAGGAAAGAGGAGCAGGAGCGCAGCACGCTCAGGGAAGTGGCTCTCGGGCTGCTGCTCACCTGGTGCACGCAGACGTTGCACTTGTCACAGAACACCATCTCGTTGCCATCCTCCCCCTCTGGCGAGCGGCAGACGTCGCACACCACATCCTCATCGTACTCGATGCCCAGGCCCTCCTCTGTTTCAATGGCAATGTTCATGTTCTCGTAGCACATCGTCTCCAGCTCCTCCAGCACTCTCTCCAGGGTGATCTCATCCAGCTCGGGCTTTTCTGCAAGGCACAAAGCAGAGGACGGGGACATGGCACCCTGAGAGCACCCACAGCATCACGCAAGGCGGGGGGCACTCGAGATTTCAGCTGAAATCAAAACTTCAAATCCACTGCGGTGGGAAGATCTGAGATCCAGAAAGCAGCTGCTTCTAACTCGGGATACAGTTTATGTTTCATAGACAGTAACAAAATATTGCTGCTGGCTGAGAGGAGAGAAATCCATTCAGCTGAACCAATGCGGATAATTAGGTCTGACAGCTCAAACGTTCAAGGAGACAAGTTCTGCAAACATACTTTCTGCAGTGAGGGCTCAGACAAGCTCTGGCAACACAAAGTCAACGCTTTAATTGCTAAGACTGTGAAAATTGACCCTTTTAAGGCCAATTAAATGGAACTGTAAAATGGAAGCCAAAGGTTGGAATTGAGGACAAACAAGTGTTTTTAACTGGCTGGGTCCAGGGGCACAAGGTCAGACCTGGGGTGTGGGCTCAGACCGGTTGTGCTGCCTGTTATCCCCACCGTACCATCACCTTTAATGGAAACCAGTGGTGGACACGTGGACCTTTCTTGCTACAGGGCAACAGGAGACAATATCTCCTTTATAAACAGAGGAGAAAAGGGATTGAGGAAGTACTGATGTGTGGCTATTTACTGAGAGTTCAAGGAAATATTCGCCTCGCTGGGCTTCTGCTGGGCTGCAGGGTGCAGTCCATGTGCTGGGACAAGCTCTGCAGTGGGACGAGGCTGCTGAGCTGTTCCTTTCCCCCACCAATCTGCCAAAAAATCTGAGTCAAGGGGCAAAGGAGACCTTCAGGCAAGACCAGCAAGCAAACGCACCATTGTCTGCCTTTTCAAGATCTTCCCCAATGTTTTGCCTTGGCACGGTTTCCCCTGGCTTGACAAGTCTCTGCAAACACCCAGCCTGGCACTGCACACATCTGTGTCGAGGCGGAGATCCCATCGCCGCAGACAGCGCTGTTCCCCATCGCTCCCTGCCAAGAGCTCGGCGGCCATGCTGCAACACACAGCCGGTTGGGCCTGTTCTGGGAGCCATGAGCCTCACCAATGAGCTCTGTGGGGCCTGAGGAGCCCCAGCCCGGCACACTTTTTCCCTCAACAGTGGCTCTCATAAACACACCACCCCGATGCCCTTGCTGTAGGAAGAAACACAAGCTGTCATTTCCATAGAACCATAGGATGGTTTGGGTTGGAAGGGACCTAAAAGACCATCTAGGGACCCTGCCATGGGCTGGCTGCCTCCCACCAGCTCAGGCTGCCCAGGGCCCCATCCATTGCTTTGGGCACCTCCAGGGATGGGGCACCCACAGCTCTCTGGGCAGCCTGTACCACACATATATGTATCAAATTTACTATTCCAAATCCCATTCCTTCCCAAATTTCAAGCATCAGCAGAAAACAAGAGAAGGAGGTTGGTGTCCGCCATACCCCTGCTCAGCTCCCATTCCACACTGAGTGGAAAGGCTGCATCCCAGCGCCGTCTGAAATCATCACCCGCAACAGAAGGGCTTTTCTCACCGGCTTACAGCAACGTATTCGTTACGTCGTCACACCAAGAAATACAGACTTCTCCCTCCCTCCTGCACACACGCGCTCTCACACTCCGTTTAGATGTAATTACATTAGGAACCCGTTTGCCAAGCACCATTCAGAATACCTCGGAGCTTATTGAATTGACAATTGCACTTGATGGGGATGAAGCGATTAATCGCTTATGAAACACTAAACAATGGGGCCTGAGGGTGAAGTTCCTTTTCCATTTGCGCTCCATTTATCTCCTTCTGCATCATATAAAGCTACCGCTATTAAACTCCATTCATAAAATTGTCATTTTTTTGGCTGAGAAAACACTATCTGTATTGATCATGGCCCATCAAAAAGCAAAACCAAACAACACTCCACCAAAACACTCTGTGCAGTACGCAATATCACTGTTA
This sequence comes from Pavo muticus, assembly GCA_016647715.1. Taxonomy (NCBI): domain Eukaryota; kingdom Metazoa; phylum Chordata; class Aves; order Galliformes; family Phasianidae; genus Pavo; species Pavo muticus. The sequence continues at coordinate 163,983 of JACDJE010000418.1, forward strand.
CCTGCTCCAGGGCATGAAGTGCCAAGAACCAGACTCGGATCCACTCAGACATACACCGGGTGACTCCAGGTGAACAAGTGCAAGGAGTAAACCTCAGCTCACAACCATGGCTTGTGCTGTAACCAAGACTGTGGACTTGCAGCATCCTCATGCTCATCACTGTGGTCCAACATGTTTCATAGAAACAACAATCATTTTTGGACGTGGCTGTGAACCTCACCAAAACTGCGTGTCTTCCCAGCTCCCCTCACTGCCAGCCATGAGTGGCTCAGGGCCCTGGCAGAGGGACAGAACACCCCACTGAAATGCTCCCAGCATAGATGGCACCCAGGTTAACAGCAGGAGATGAAGCTCCTAGAAGGTCCTTCATATGGAGATGTGGCTCTATAGGGCACGAAGTACAGAAATGAAAATTTGCTCATTATCCCACACACTCAGAAAAGAGGCTTTCCTATCTTTTTCCCTAGAAAGCAATGCTCCCTTCTGGCTCCCACACTTCTCAGGACTCAACATCAGCCCCAGGAGGCACTCCCACACTCGCAGGGAGCACAGGCACCAGTGCAGCCAGCACAGGATTCCCACTGGGACAAAGCCTCCCCCATCCCTGCCCCAGAGCTGGGTGCTCATGGGCAGCCACCCTGAGCATCCCAACACTTCCTTTGCATGCTCCCAGCCTCTGCTATCATTATTTCTGCAACACCATAATTTATGTGGCATGAAGGAGCAATATTCTGCTAAATGAATTCTCAGCTACTCCTTATCCTGGTTTGAGCCTATTCACTGTGCAGGGAGGAAAAATAGCTGGAGAGCCACCTCTCACAGAACAGAGACCTATTTCTGACTAAACTGCACTCTGCTGAAATCAATTTGCCGAAACAATAAATCCTTTTAGCCTGTGTAGTGTACCTGGAGATGAAACAGCTCACGAACAAAGACTCATCAGGGCTGCAGGCTGGGCCATTAGTCGATCCACAAGCCATAAACCTTGGAGTCTCTTTTTCAGCACGAAAATACATAAACAAAACTACTGCTCCGTTTTCAAGAAACGAAACAAAAAAAGCACTTGTGAGATGATGTCTTTGAAACACCGGGGGCAAAAGGATGCAGCTCCTGCTCAGCCCCAGGGCTGCGTCACAGGGAACCCCACCAGGGCAGGCAGTGACACACAACCCAATGTGCTCTCCTCGATGCTCCCCAGCCCTGCAGCCGCTGCTGGTGAACCATCTGCAGCCCTGCTGCGCCTTCCTGCCCCGCACATCTGCAGCCCAACAGCCTCCCTCAGCCCACACTGCGTTTGGAAGATGGGTCCGTTTCACATTCATCTCTTATCGATCTTATTTACAAACAGAACCAAAACGTGGAGTGGGACTGCCGAAGCGCACAGCATCACGCAGCCTGCGTGAGCTGAACACAGGCAGTGAAACTTGGGAGATATTTTGTTACAAACACAGCCTGCTAATGCACTTAAGAGATTTACAGGAACCAATTATCACCCTTTATGCCACCCACCGACATCAATTATTGCTCAAATTTAAGAAGATGACAAAATGTTTTAGAAGCCACTTCATAATCTGCTGTCTCTCTACGCTAATGCTGTGCACTGACAGAGCTGTCCTGGAGCACTCTGATTAAAGCCTCTTCACTCCACCCAGCAGCAGCACGCCGAGGATTGCTGGGAACTGCTGCAATTACTGCAAGGAATTTATGGAAATAGCAGAACAACAGCTTGACATAGAAACTGATTGGGCTGAGGAACGTGAGGCAACATGAGTGGTGGAGGGCTCGGCGAAGCCTTTGTACATCAGCTGCCCCTCCTGTTTGTGGGATGTGGGGAGACACTTGAAAGGGCAAAGCTGGGCTGTGGAGTAAAGGAAATGGAACCCACTACAAAAGGGAGAGGGCTGTGCACATCCTCCTGTGTGATGGGCTTGGGAAATGCCCCCCAGGGACAGGCAGCCCCCTGGTGCTCCAGAGGCCCCATCATGGCAGTCCCATCACAGTGGTCCCATCACAGTGGTCCCATCACGGTGGTCCCATTAGAGTAGTCCCATCGCAGCGGTCCAGCTACATCAGTCCCATCACAGCAGTCTCATCATGGCAGTCCCATCGCAGCGGTCCCATCATGGCAGTCCTACTGCAGTAGTCCCATTGCAGTATCCTCCGTCTGGCTGCACCAGTATGGCACTGGGTTACTTCTCTACAGTCACAGCATGGCAGGGAATTGTGTCCCAAATCTTCAAAATACCAAAACAGCTTCAAATGACAGATACTGGAGTGGCTGTGCATGGAGCACGGTGATGGCACCTGCAGGCAGGTGGCAGCAGCTGGGCACAGCTGTGCTGGGGTGTTGCTGGAGATGTCCCACCTGCAGCCCTGCCCTGGGGATCCAACACGATGCCTTGGGGAAAATGGGTCCCACATCCTGATGGGATGGGGCAGCCCTGGGCAGGGCATCCCTGCTCTCCTGCAGTACATTTAGCAGCAGTCTCTGCTCAAGTGAGCGTGTCTTCCCCACGGCTCCTCTGCCGACCCGGGTTTATGGCACATCTACTTGACCAACTTCACCTCCGCTGAGGGAGGTATGATCTAATTAGTACACAGACATATCTCAAGTATGCAGTGATGAATTCCCCCTGGAGCTTCAAAAGCAATAAATGTGACCTTTGCATGTTCCTGCCATAAAATAACAGGAACACCTCCAGCTCCCAAGATAGAAACTGTGGTGGGCATATGTGAGCAGCATACACCATATGGATTAAGTCAAGGGAATACTTAGAAACTTCTATTCTGCTTTCAGCAAAATTGATTCCGGCAACGTTTTTAGCAATTTCTTCAGGATTTTCCGCATGTTTTTATGAAGTGCTGATCACTGCAAAGGGATCTTTCAGCCCAGGTCTTTGAAGTCTCTCTAGCCCCACTCTTACAACAGCTTTGTATTTAACAGAGATCACAACATACAGCATAAAATCCTAATGAAAAAAAAACAAAGGCTCAGGGCATGGTTTCGCTCTGAAAGGACAGCCCTGTGCTGCCAGCACTGGCGTGTGCACGAATTGGTTCAGGGTTTCATTCACACAACCTCAAGAGCCACTTCTTGTGCTGTCTCCTATTGCAGCAGCAACAAATAAAACATTCAGGCTCGCTTCAGTATTGATTTTACCTCCAGCACTCACAAGTCCTTTAAACAGTGCATTTCCATCAAGTACAGTCCCAGCTACTGAAACACGTTACTGGTGGGGGTGGTTTAGAAGTATTTAAAACCATTTTATGCGAAAAAGACTTTCCCTTCTCAGAAAGGCTGCCCACCTAACTCAGAGCAGAGCAGCAGCGGCAGATAGCTGCGGCTATCTGGAGGTTTATCTGATCCCAGTGATAAAATTCCATCTCGGAGGTGACCTAAAAAGGACTGGAAAAGGCATGTGCTGTGCTCAGTGATCAGCGCTGCACTGGGATGAGCTAATAGGTGTTTTCCAGCTCTCCTCCCCACCGCTGCTCAGGAACCAGTCAGAGATCACGCTCCTTCTTTGTCATTAAATACTTTGTGGATGACACACTGTGCCCATGAACTGCCCAATGACAGCAGCTCAGCTAAACACCCAGGAGGAATTTCAACTTCTGCATATCTCTTCAGGCTGGGAGATAACTTCTGACTTCTCTGAACTGGGGAAGAGGCTGCTGCTCTCCAGTTAAGTCATGTCAATGATCTCAGAGATTAGCAAAGCTGGTTTGGAAATCTCAGCATGTCATTAATGTCGAGGGCTTCCGGGAGAAAGCGCTATTTACAGATCACCTCCAGACCACCCTGCGCAAGCTGCAGCCCTCTGGGTGAGGTGACGAAGGGCACAAAAGCTCCATATCCCACCTGGCTGAGCACCCCAAGGCCCCTGTCCTGCAGGAAGCAGAGGCTGAGCCCCGCAGGGCCACAGATCTGTGTTCCACGTGCTTGGGGCACTGCAAGAACTGCACCAGAGCCAACCCTGATGTGCAAGTGGGAGGGCTGGGGATGGGGAGAGATCGTACACAGCTTTGGGCTGCAGCCACATTTGCAGTAGATTTCAAACAGCAAACAGTGTTTTCCCAAGCTGCCAGCATATTTCAGGCTCACACAGTAATTACAGAGCTCTTTTAGCAACAGGAATGGACTGAGGAATCAGCTGATGGGCAGCGAGTCTCTTCACATTACCACTGCTGCAATCCCCTGGGCTCATTATTACCATCCCTGGTTGTTATTATAGAGGGCTCACCACATGCTGCGGTCCCTGTTCTGTACGGATACCCCCACAGGACTGCTCTTGTGAAAGCTTACCGCCCGATGAATGACAGAGCTGCAGGAACAAAATGCAGCTAGCTCAGAACTGCAGAGAGCATCACTGGCAATGCACTGGCTGCATGCTGACATCAGATCCAGGTACATCTGTCTGGGTGCTGTGTGTCCATACACACAAACACAGTGCCAGCCCAGCACGCAGCCTGCACAGAGCCAGGTGCAGCACTGGAGCCGCTCTGGGTTGGTACCCATCAGCCCCACGTTGCATACATGGGAAGGATGCAGCCAGCGCACATCTGGCTCTGCTGAAGCATCCCCACCCTGCTTCCACAGCACCGGCCCAGGCTCAGCCTTCAAGTGATCCGTCAGCCAGGGAGCCCCACATCTGAAAACCATTTCAGGAATTGTGTTTGTAACCAAATACTTTGAAGAAATAAAGCGAGCGAAGTCTAACCCAACCGAGCTGGACAAGGCAGCTCTCTGCCCGCTGCCTTCCTAGAGGCTAAAGGAGTGTGTGCAAGGGGAAGTGGAAGTAGAGACAGAGCCCTGTCCTGGAGCCCAGAGATGCTCCTGACAGCCACCAAGCTTTGGTGGGTGGGCAACACACAGAAGCACCACTGGGGCACTGGAGTGGTATGGGGGCACTTGGCTTTACCTGGGAGCACCGACTGCTCTGCACTGCCCGAGGGCTCAGCCTGAGCTGCATGAACCAAAACTGAGGTATGCAGTGACAGAGATAAGGCTGCTAACAGAGGGCCAGTTAATGAGGACAACGCTGATTGCGACCTGCCAGTTACACAAGCTCCGCAACACCAGATCTGTCATCTTCTGCAATGCATCTGGTCTGCTCAAGCACTTGATAATGTGCTTGTCCCACCCTTGAAGACTGTTGGAACTGGGAGCAATGGGCAGGCACATTACAGCCTGCATTGCGCTCAAAAGGTGAATGTTTTATTGTTTTGTTATTCTGAGCTGTGTGGCAGCAACCACACCACAAGGACTGGAAAATCCCTCCACCCCCAGGCAGGACTACACACCCAAAGCCCGTGCTAACAGATGTGCCCAACAGACCATGCACAGCAAAGTGCCAGTGGTCAAATTCCCAGTCCAGTTACTTGCACTCAACCAGAAAGTGCTGACAATTACTTTAAAAGACCTAGCACGTGCTCAGCGGGCAGCCCTGCAGGACTCACCCATCTCCTTGAGCTCCATGTTCACAAGCTCCAACCAGCAGGCATCCAGCTCATCCAGGTCGTAGCGGCTCATGCCCTGCAGGTACGTCCTCGTGGCTTCCGAAATCTCAGAGCCTGGCAGGCTGCTGGGGGACACTGGGGAAGGCAGGTTCTCCAGCTGGGGTATGATTCTGGAAGGGAGGAATGAGAGGTTGAGAGATAGTGACAAAGCATCCCACCCAGAGCCCAGAGGCCATGTCTGGCCATGAGGGTGCACTTATGGCACTGATAGTCTGACTCTACGAATGAGAGCACAGCTCAAGGCAGGAGGGAGATGAGGCACTGCTGAAAAGGAGAAAGGAATCAGCAGTGAGTAACTTAAAGCGTTCGTTGCTAGCTCCTGAGGAAGGAGGAGGGGACCTGAAGGGCTGGGGCTGCTTCCACCAGCAAGAAAACAGCTCTGGCTGCTGGGAACGGGGCTGTGCGGCTGCCATCACATCAGAAAGCAGAGGGTTTGCTGCGTGCCAGGGTAAACGGGACACAGCACCAAAACAAACGGCTCAGGCTCATTTTTTCATGAACAGTTTAGATGTCATCAAAGAGAAAAAAAAACACATGTAAAACCAGAAAAATATCCACTTTTGACTTTGATAAACAGCCTGTTCCCATGGGCAGGGAGCTTGCACTTCGCCTGCCTGCTCTGCCCGCACAACGCCATGCCAGCTGCAATGACCATGGGGGACACAGACAAAAAGTGCCCCTATATAGGCTTAAATAAGCACAGCTCATACAGATGATTTGCTTTTACTGATCTGGGAATGAGGCTCATTCCGCTGGCTCATGCCTCCATATGCCTCAGCCTCTATCAGTCAGTTTCATCACATTGATCACTACAGAAATAACGCTGGCACCGCTGCCACATTCAGGCTTTAACATCACGCCCCGCTCCTCCTAAAGCCCCTTAGATGCTTTTCAATGAGAACCAATCTCTCCTGCTCCCCCACGCTCAGCACAGCCCCACGGATCACAGCCAGGACCAGCGGCCGGGAGGCTTTGTGTCGGTGTCTCTGCGGGAACCCTCTCACTTTGCAGGAGTTACATGATTTCCCTTCACACTGTGAGAAATTAAGCCACTTTTACACTTTGCAGGGATCCTTGCTCCCTCTCCGCCTCACGAGCGCTGCTGCACGCCTGCTGCCAGCAGCCTCCCACATGCGTGCTCCAGTGCCAGTGAGTCGGCACGCCCATCCCTCTGAGCTGAGGGTTTGCCCTCTGCCCCCTCCCCAGCACCAAGCAGGCACTTGGGGCTGGGCTGGAAACACCAATATTGACCAGCTGCCTGCCCAGAGAGCCAGTCCAGGTGCTCATACAGCAGCAACAGCATCTGCACAATGCAGCACTGAGAGCACAACTCAGCCAGCCACGGGAGAAGTGCCCTAAAAGGTCATTTTCCTTTGCCCTTCCAAATTATATCCATGATGAACAGCTTTTCCCATGGCAATAGTTTTCCCATTATTGCTCATTGACTGGAGCACAATGAGATGGGATGCTGGTGATGGGCTGCAGGGGTGAGATGCTCAAGGGCAGCCCTGCTTGTTCTGTGCAGGCCTCCAGCTCCCATTTCTGCCCTGGTTTATGGTGCCTGCAGCCCCATGTCTGGCCATGGAAATGTCCCACATCCCATGTCCCACATTCCATGTCCCACACTGCATGTCCCACATCCCATGCTGCTGGGAGCAATGGGCTCTGAGCAGCAGCAAGTACACTGCAGCAGCACCGGCTGCAGGCTTCCTGCCCAGCACTCGCTGTCACTTCGCCTGCGCTTCTTGGCAAGTCAGCAGCAACATGGATGACACTTGCCATGCACACGTCAACAGTGTCACACGTAATGACATGCAAGCAGAGGACGAGCTGGAAATGAGAAGCAGCCTGCGGTGCCAGATGACAGATCTCCGCAAAGCTGGGAGCTGGAGCTTGCTGCAGTATTTGCACAGCTCACGTTTCTGCCCCAAAATACCACCTCCCAGCCAGATGTCAACACAGAGAAATGCTGCAAAGAAACACAGCAAACAGCACCACCGTCCCTTCCCAGCTGCTGCTCTGCCTGGAACAACGGCTGTGCAGAGCCTAGGGCTCCGACCCTCCTGCACCACCACCATCAGGTTCTGCAACTTTTCACGACCTGCTGAGATCCTCAGCAAAGCACCCAGCCTCCTCTGCCTTCCTTTCCCCATCAGTGGATTGAAAATAACGATACGCCTCAACACTCCGAGGACAGCTCCTCCAAATCTCAGCTGAGCATCTGAAAGTAAAGCCATGAAAGCACAGCTCTGTGAGTCTCCAGATTTTAAAATGAGCTCGCTGTAATCTAGGACAGGGCTTGGGGATTCAGCAAAGTCTGTATTTAATGTATTTAATGCAGACAGCAGTAATAACACTGAAACTGTGTGTGCTCCCAACGAGCTTCGGGACTCTCCTCCAAGGAGCTCGCAGCCCCATTAAATACCCTGGAGCAGCGTGCTCCCAGCAGAACTGAAACCCTCTGTCCCATAAGCCATGATCAGGGCGGTTTTCAGAGCACCAGGCCCTGGGCTGAGCAGCAGCAGGCTCGGCATGGGGGCTTGGAGTCAAAAGCTCTGAGCAGTGGGAGAAAAGTCACCCAGCAGCACTGAGCATTCCTTCAGAGCTGTGCCTCCTGACCTCCTTAATCCCCGTTACACAAGCAGCTGGTGGCACAGCCCTGCAGCAGGTACTCGAGTCGCGTTGCCTGGCTTTGCAAAGAGCTCAGTGATGCAATCACAAAGCTTTAAGTGGGGATTGATGCTAACAGCACTGCTGCCAAGTATGCCTGGAGAGTGACTTCTCCCAGTGTTGCAAAGTGAAAAGGGTCTTCTGCTCACTGCGCACTGCAACTTACAGAGCTGCTCGTTGCTTCTTGTTATTAAGACCAAGTTAATGAAGACACAAAGACCTAACGGTGCCCCACGTGCTTGCTCAGCAGCAGCATCTGAAACATACCTGGAGCAGCAGCGCCAAGCCCCTCCCAAGCCTGAAGAACAGGTCCTGGGGAGCTTGTAGTCAAAGGCTGTGTCCATCACTCACTGGTCCCATAGGAGTGAGCACTGATATGGAACATCTCTTACGTACAGTTTCAGTGGGTGAAACAGCACTCTTAAGAAGCAGCACATTCCCTCCTGATATGCTAACATACATGGCAAAGAGCTTCTTGGTATTCAGAGAGTCATAGAATCACTTGATTTGGAAGAGACTCTTAAAGGTCCCCTGGTCCCACTCCCCTGCAATGAACAGGGACACCCACGGCTCAACCAGGTCCCACCACCTCTCTGGGCAACCTGTGCCAGTGCCTCACTGCCCTTACTGGGGCACCCAGCAGAGTAAGATGTTTCATGGAGCACACAGACACAGACACAGCAAGAGGTGCACAGGCCCTGTGATGTGCAGAAGATGCCGAGAGAAGAGAGCACGGAGCGTGACCCCGGGCTGGAGATGGGAAGTACCACGGGGCCCCATGACTCATAGCCAGAGCTGCAGAGTGCACCAAAATGGGAAGATGGGCAGGGGGTGCACGACAGCAAAGCAGGAAACAAAAATGAAAGCAGGAGTTTACGCCTTTATTTAGCAAGGCAGCATTTAAAAGTATTTGTATCAATCAAGAGCTTATTTAAACGAAAGGCTGGAAATTGGGATCAGCCAGAAAAGCACAACAAACCTGAGGCCATTAGTCTGCAAGTGGGTCTCAAGGGCACTTGAGGGAAAGGAGTAAGTGGACCCCAACACTCTCGAGGATCGCATCTATCCTGGGAGAAGCTTATGTGGTAATAAAACACACTCAGCCAATTCCCATGGTTAATCATCTTTGTAAACGGAATGCTTCAGTTTGGCTGAAGGGAGAAAGCACTTTTTTTTCCCTGTATTCTCCCTTTTAATACACCAGATAGAAATAATAAATAACCCCGCACAGTGCTTCCCTTCTGAAAATACTCTGCTTTATGACAATGAAGGCTTCAGCCACTCATCTTCTCACTACCTACATTCCAGTCTAAATTAGTCCTGTCCAGTGTCCATAAATAAATCAGCTTAGGAAAGTCAGTGGAAAGATAATTCCGCCAGCAACCTTCAGAGGATGCTGATCCTGCTATGCTGCCAGCTCTGCTCGCGGGGGAATTCTCCTGCAGCACACTCCAACTTTAAAAAGGCATTCTACAATTTAAAGGGATGATTTTCATTTTCTGTTTATTAAAATAGTATCCACAAGGCAGTCAGATCAGACGCCCAAGCTTCTTACCAACTTAAGCTCATGGATTGTATAAGCACTATTGCTTCCGAATAGCGAGGCGGAGAGAAAGGTGTGAGAAAAGGAGCACAATGGTGAATGGATGGCAGGGCTGGGGGCTGCACCACAAACAGCACTCTGTGACCCTCCATGTGCCTGAGCCCTGATTTACTGATGGTTGTTATGCCACCTCTACGGCTCCTATGAAAGTCTGTAAAACCATAAGCCAAAAATGACAGTCTGAAATCTCAGTGCAAAGAAGAAAAAGGGAAATCCAGGGAAATATTATAGCAGTCAGGCTCTACGTGAACTGGCCTGATGTTGAAAGCAGCACACAGGTGGGGGGGGTGACTGGAGGAACATCTCTGGGATGTGGGTGCAGGTCCCAGCAGGTGGCTGAGGATGCTGCACAGCAGCAGCACAGAGTGGGCAGTGCTACCACCCAACTCCCACTCCAGGGGACTCAAGATTTGGCAACTGTCTTTGCAGACACACAAACACGTAACAGAGAGAATCAGGATCAGCTCAGGGGGGCAAAGGTGGGGAATGCAAACCCTCGGTGTGCTCCCCTCCGCTGTGAGGCCAGCCTGCTGCCAGCACCTTACCAAGCACATTTCTAGCAAAAAATCCTTTCCACAGAGCCCTGCCTGCTACATCTACATGGCAGTGAGCAGCCCCCCGTAACTGCACGGCTTGTCACTGCTGCTGCTGGGCTGCATGGCTGTGTACCTTCAGTTCCAGCCCTGCGGTCCCCAGCTGACCGAAATCTGCACTGCAACTGAGGACTGCGGTATTTTTCCTTTTAGCCTCCCTCCTGCTTGGTACAACCCAAACCTTCAGTAAAGCACTTGTTCTAAACACCTGGGCATGGTTAAATGCACGGCTCAGCGCTGAAGCTCCTGCCTGGCTTCTTGCTGCTGTTTCAGGGGAACAAAGCAGCTGGATTTAGCTCCAGGTCGATGTACCAAGCTCCTGGAACAGCAGCTCTGTGCCCAGAAGCCCCCCTTTCATGACCGCACAAACACCAGTGGCTACATCTCAGCACAGCCACGGTCCCTTTGTGCTGCCCAGGAAGGGTTAACACTGCCTGCAGCATCGGCCTGCCCTCCGGTACAGCAGCCAGTGAGCGAGGCTGCGGGTGACGTAATGCCCGGCTGGCTGCGGGATGCGCATCGTGTCCTGCATCCTGTCCTGCATCATGGCATCATGTCCTGCATCATGGCATCATGTCCTGCATCCCATCCTGCTGGGGGGCAGCCAGGGACCCCACTGTGCCAGGCACCTCAGTGTCCCCAGCCAGGCAGGGAGGGACCAGCCCAGGTTTTTCCCAGCTGAACTCCCAGCGCTCCCCAAGCAGAGGTTGCAATAAATGAGCATTATCGGCTCTGAAAGCATTTGCAAGTTTACAGCCGTTGCCACCGCACAGCTCTGCGGGTGCCCCCTGCACAGCTCCTCTTGCAGCTGCTGGCACAGTGCATGTGCTGGCTGCAAAAATCCTTGTTCTGGCTCTGTGGCTCTGGCCATGGTTGGGCTGCTCAGGTTTGCAAACCCCCTCTGAGAACCCCATTTTGTCACAAACGTCAGGGAGGTGGCTGGGTGGCCCTTAGGATGCAGACACTGCACACAGGTTCTGTAACTTGTCCTGGAATCGCCATGCCACAGTTAACAGGGACCATCGGGAAAACGCTCCCTTTTGCCTTCTGCATCTCAAATCTCCTCTGGTAGCAGCCTGTGAGCAGAGTAGTTCCTTCCAGCCCTCTGGAGTCATGCAGTCCTCTAAGGAGAAAGCGATTCACTCCTCTTTGATGTATTAAAAAGAGGAAAACAAGCGAGCAGGAGGCACCAAACAGCCATCTTGTTAAGCCCAGACAGCTCTTCCAGTTTCGTTCTGGAGCTGTTTATCACCATATAAAAGCCCGATACCCAGCAGACAAGATGAAAACTAGAGTGCTGATGTTCCCATCTCTCTCACAGTCACATTCCAAGCCAAATCTCCTCGAGATTCAGCTCAGCAGATGAATTATTCAGGTCTCAGCTCTGATTTCAGCAACAGAGTGCAGCTGTTTTTCTGCTTGACCAGAGCATGGCAGTGTCTGGGTGGGAAGCAAAGTAGCAGAGCTCAGGGCTGCTACCAGTGAAGGCAGGGAGACCTATATGTATGTTTGCTGAATATAAAAAGACAAAAAACGTTGCTTCATGTAACTTCAGCCACGCTGCTAACATTAAAGCATCTGGAATTAATTGTCTTAGGCAGATAATGCTTCCACAATTATTTCAATAACGCAAATAGCCTAACTTTTATTTCTAGACACCTACTAATGAGGAGCAGAGGAGGATGCTGTGAGCAACAGCAGCAGTCTCGCATCTGCTGTTCTGCAAGCAGGAGCTTCCCAGTCCCAAATCCCAAATCCCAAACCCACCCCATGTGACCACCAAGGGAGTGCAGCTGAAGCTCAGACCAAAGCTGGGGCACAGGGGTGTGTGCTCCCACGGTTAGCACGGTGCGGACACACAGGTCTCCTCTGTGTGCAAATCCACCCAAGTGGAAGCAAGGCTGTGAGCAATCTGAATGGGCAGCAACCAGACTCTGCAACGCACTTTGAATCACTGCTTTAACACTGAACCCTGAAACACAGGAGGACAGTTCCAGCTCTGAGTCACCAGAGGCAGAGGGTGGCCAGGAGGAACCCTCTGCCTTCCCACCACCACACTGCTGCGAAGCAACATGGTGCATCCTCCAGATCTTCAAATGCACTGCAAAAACTCCAACCTACCACCAGCTCTCCTCAGCTCAGCCAGGTGCCATGGGCATAGTCCTGCAGGCTCAGCTCAGCTCACAGAAGTGCAGCTCTCACCTCAGTTCCATGGGATTACCAACAACAGCACTGGGCACAGAACAGCTGATCCCATCATCACTGCTGCTGGACCATCCCGGCCCTCTCACACCTTCAAGGGGCACTTGAGAGCTTCTCATCTTATTCAGCAGGGATGAAAGGTGCACTAATCCACAAGGAGGGGATGGGGCTGTAATTACTGCAGCAGAGCTCAGACCCACTTCTAGGTGGGGAAGGGATGAGGAAGAGGATGGAGATGGGAGGTGGTGGAGTGAGATGCAGAGGCTCCATGGAGCTCCCCAGGGGCAGTGGAAACCAGCCCTCTCCTTCCGCACATCTACTGCTGGGATATGCCATGTACCAGATCCAACAAAAACCACAGATATCCACAGGGAGAACAAGGAAACATTTGGAACAGAAGTCCAAGTGGCTCAGCACTAGGTAAGAACACGTTTCCCATAGCAAACTAATAAAGGTGAGGACTCACTGAAAGCATACCTGAGGATTTGTCAAGCAGGCTGTAAAGCAGAAATGATTAGAAGTAACAAAGGAAGGCAATGATGCTCATTCCCTCTCCAAGCACTGGACACAAAACCAGCGCTGTGCCCCAGCCCGTGCTGATGCTCCTGTGCTTTTCTCCCATGGTGGGGACCCCAAAATCTGACAACCTCACTGGGGCTGCAGCTCCTGAGAAAGGAACCCGCTCACACGGACCTGATGGAGCCCTGAGCTCATGCAATTTCACCACAGGCTGGAAGTGGGTGGGCAAAACAAACAAACAAAAAAAAACAACCCAGGCATCTCATGTTAAAACAACAGCGCAGCTCCAAGAGATACACAGAGTGCTGCAGAATCTTGCCTGCCCCTTCTGCAGCAAAGCCCGAGGGAAGCTGCTGATGAGTCAACAGGCAGCAGGCAGCCGGCTGCGGGAGGGAGGGAGGGAGGGATGAGAGGAAGGAGGGAAGGAAGCACAGCCCTGGCTGGGACGCAGTGTGCTGGCTCCACACTCCAACAGAACTGCAGGAGATGCTGGGGCACCTCCTGGATTCAACACCTGGCAGCCCCACGTCTTGCCCATGGCTCCCACAGCAGCACCATACAGCACAGCCAGAGCTCGGCTCCACCTGCAGCTGTGCTCCTGGAGGAGATGGGACAGAGGGGACCAAAGGGGACGGTCACATCACTGCCTGGATGGTGTGGCAGCCGTTCATCCCCTCCTGCTGACCCCCCACCAGGGTTTGTGCCTTCCTGTTGCCACAGCACTTTCTGTTTTCTGTTCAAACAGGGCCACAGCAACGATGCAAAGAGAGATCTGCGACGCCAAGAATATCTGGGAACCCTGCCAGCAAGAAGCAGCCTTCCTGCTCGTCCTCCTGCTGTGCTCACATTCACAGGAAGCAGAGTATACAGCACATACTGATGGAGCTTAATGTGAGCTCCCAGAGTCGCCTCGAGGTCCTGCCCGCATCCCTGTCAGCTCGGGGAAGGGAGATGTTAAAGGATTCAGTAAATAAGGAACTAAAGGCTTACAGGTGCACAGCACCAGGGATAGGTGCCAGTGCCACACGGAACAATGCTCCCAGTGCACCAGGAAGAGCCGGGGTCAGGCTCTGTACCCACTGTGAGGCAAGGGCTCTGCAGCCCCATATAAGAAACCATGCAGAAAGCAAAGAGCATCTTCCTCCGGAGCTCATCATGGCATAACTGTGGAAAGGGAGAGCTCATAAAACCATAGAATCACTGAGGTTGGAAAAGACCTCTAAGATCCCCAAGTCTAAACCCAGACCACCCCCACCATGCCCACTGACCACGTGCCCAAGTGCTACATCTCCACGGCTCTGAAACACCTCCAGGAACAGTTACTCCCCCACTCCTTGGGCAGCCTATGTCTGTGCCTGACTGCTCAAAGAAGAAATTTTTCCTAATACCCAACCTGAACCTTCCCTGGAACAACATGGGTTGCCCCAAAGGTTCTTGTTCCCAGCTGGTAACTGAATGGTCCCCACACTCTGATGCTCCCAGACCACCAGGATAACTGCATTCAGTGCTGTTCCCTCACTTACTTACCCTTAACCTCAAGTTGTGATGGTCCCACCCTGCATCCAGCACCCTGGAAATGTCTGTGCCAGGGTTCCCCCATCTGTGAACCCATCTTGGGGGCTACACGGCTCAGCCCTGCTACTGGGCAGCCCAGGGCACCTCCCGGCTATGGGACCCAGAGTGATGGGAAACACCACTCTTGGGAGAAACTAACTCCTCATTTTCCCTGCTCTCATTTGCCTTCCAATGGCTTTTAAAGCCAACCTTTGCCCCTCAGGCTGTGGGCAATTCCCAAGCAAGCTGCTGCATAAAATGAACCTCCTTTTAAGCACTGATGAGTCAGATTTGTGGTGAGGAAGCATGCGATGGCCCACACTGCCCAGCAGCCCTGCTGTGCAGGCAGCACTCACATGGCTGGTGGCATCCAGCCCTGGGCACCAGAGCACAGTGACATGGGGCCAAAGGATGCTCTTCCTCTGCGGCTCACACCAGTCTGCAATGGACCCCCTGTTAAGGTAGCTCTCAGCGAAGGCATTTCCTGGCAGCTGCTTTCTGGGGAAAGCATGCCTTAAAAGAAAGCGCTTTCCTCCTGCTTCACCCACAGCTTTGACATTTTAGAGCTCCAGCAAAATAAAACGTTTCAAAATCTCATTTTCAGCTTTGGATTCGCACAACCCAGAGGCGAGGCGCGAGGAGGAAGAGCGCACTTCCGAGCGCCCAGGCAAGAGATTAAAAGAGCAGCAGCTGCGTGCAATGCACCTTTCAGTGCATTTCCCCCCACTTCTATGGGCAATGCTCTGTTACTCCACTCTGAGATGTGGTACAAAGCAAAATGCTGCCCCTGGCAGTGCTGGACCCAGGGCTGTGCCAGCTCTTGCCCTGGAGGAGCAGCAGCCATTGGGCTCTGAGCTTCCAGCCTGCAAAAAGCTCTGTGCATCACCAGCTCACAGCACTAACTGACGTAGCATTTAGGGCACTGATGCCATCAAAGGGACAGAGTCCCCCACACCATGTGTGCCGCCCTGCCAGAAAAGGGACAGATGGGACAGAAAAGGTACCTGCACAGCCATGAGCTCATCTCCTTGCTGCGGTGGGGAACATGCAGCTGTCCTCTGGGCAGGGACCCACACAGAGACAGAGCAACGAGAACAGAAGGCCTCTGTGATTTGGTTCTGGTCTGCAAAGAAACCCCACAGGAAGCAGGACGGAGCAGCCAGTGCTCGGGAGCCCCGGAAACAAGAGGAGGGGAGCAGACAGAGGTGTGATCTGCCCGCAGAGCTCACAGCCGGCTACCCAGGGGCAGGCACAGCACTGCCATGCAGATGCTGCTGGGGTCAGCTGCAGAAGGGCACCTCTGGCCAGGCACTGCCAAGCTATCGCTTCTCAGCTGGAAATAGCCCCAGCATGATCCTCAGCTGGGGAGCAGAGTGCTCATGAGCGCAGACTGCGGTAAGCTATCAAAGACAACTAAAAAAAGACTCCACTCCCCACTTATTTTTTTTGTTTTTCCTTTTTTTTTTTTTTTCTTTTCTTAAGGATTAAATCAACTCAACAGCCCCCTTTACAACTTCCCTTTTGATGTGTTCAGACTCATTAAAGTTTCATTTCTTTCTCTGCTTTCCCTTGGGGAGAGCTGGGGGGGATGGAGGGCATACACAAAAGTTTGCATCAGACCTGGGGCTGGCAGCTGCAAGAGCAGCTGTGGACGAATGGAGCCTCGATGGGACCAGTGCTGCCCCAAACCCCTCATGGTGAGCACCACATGGCCCCAGCCCACCCCACAGCAGCACAATGCCCGTGCCATGGCTCCCCATGCTCCCCCCACGGCATCCTCAGCCGTTTCTTTTGTGCCTCTGCTCACCCACATTTCTTTTGTGCCTCAGCTGTTTCAGTGTCTCCTTTAAACTCAGTTCCCCATTTTAAAATAGCTAACGAGGCACCGATCTAGGCCAATACAAAGTCCAGCAGATGCCTGGCTAATGCTGGGCTCCCCAGCCCTCCAATCTCTGCATCCCCATCGCATTTTCAACACATAAGAACAGCTCACAGAAGTTGTTAATTTAGGGGCCAGCTCCTGCACCCCCACATCATGACATACAGCTCCATCATAGCCACAGAACGGGGCTGGATTGGAAGTGACCACACCTGCATGTGCTGGCTGCCCCCACCTCAGGCTGCCCAGAGATGGGGCATCCACAGCTCTGCACAGCAGTGCCAGTGACTCTCCACCACTAGGTAAAGAATGTCCTCCTACTATCCAATCTAAATCTCCTCTCTTCCAGTTTAAAGCCATCCCTACTTATCCTATCACTGTCTATCCATGTAAAAAGTCACCCTCCCCGTCTACAAGCACTCCTCAAGTTCTGAAGGCTGCAGTAAGGTTCTCTTCTCCAAGCCAAACAGCCTCAGCCTTTCTCCACAGGAGAGGTGCTCCACATCTCTGAGCACTGAATCACAGAAACACTACGGTTGGGAAAGACCTCTAAGATCCCCAAGTCCAACCCAACTCATCCCACCATGCCCACTGACCACATCCCCAGGTGCCACATCTCCACATTTCTGGAACATCTCCACCAGTTCCAATGCCTGACCACTATTCCTAAGAAGAAATCATTCTTAATAACCAACCCAGTATCATCTTCACAGCCCCCCTCTGGTTTTCCCAACTCAGAACCCCCCAGCCATAAGCACACAAGGCACAGGGATGCTGCTTACCTGACCACGGGCTGAGGGATGGCCTCGGCGCTGGCCGGCACCTGCACGCCCTTCTCCCACTCCTGGCGCCAGGGGTCTGCCAGCACGTAGTACTCCTCAGGGCTGAGCTGGAAGGAGTCGGGGATCTTCATGGCCGTTATCAGGTCCGTGCGGAAAACCTGCGAAGGGAAAACACCAACAGTGGGAGGAGGGCAGGAACTGGGGCATGGCCACAGGTGACAGTGTGGCAGATGTGCCACGTTGGCCTGACGCCATGATGGGCTGCATTCTCCTGGGTGATCACTGCTCACAGCTATGGGCTTTCTACCACCTTCACTGGGGCAGGAGATGCTCCCCTTATTCTTGACATGAAAGGAGGTGAGCAGCTTTTGCACACCCACAGGCGTGCAAGCACAGCCCACCTCACTGGGTGACCCTACCCCAGTTTTGGCACTGCACACCTGCAGGTAACTCCGGATGTTACTGGGGTCAACAGAAGGCATTTGGAGGGATATATACGGGAATAGCTGACAGCAGCTCCATCTCCAGAACTGCTGCAGTGGAGAACATCAGCATCAGAGCGTCCCCACAGCAAACCTGCAGCTCTGCTGCTCTGGCCACAGCTGGAGCCATGGTTATGGAAAGCCAGCCTGGCTGGGTTTGGGGTTGGGTGAGGAGTTTGGAGCTGGTGTGTTAAGATGGGCTCCCAGGCTCCTGATGGGTCGGTGGAAACACAAAGGCATCGCTGAGCTGTAACGCCATTTCACATGCTCATTGTCTCCCTCATACCCGAGGGCAAAGCTGAGTTTACAGTCTTGGAAAAAAACTGTTTGCTTAGTGAACAGGAAAATCTCTGGCTAAATGGTGATATAGATGCCTGTGTCCATGCCCACAGCCAAACAAGCAGAGGTTTCTCCTGACCCACTAAACCCGCTTGGAGACAGACACGGAGCCCTCCCTGAGACAACCCCCACTCCTGGGCAGGGAATGGGCTCTCTCCCATCTCATGTTTGGCCCTGGAGAGCCTTCTTCCAATGCACTGCGATGAGAAAAGCATTCCAAAATAACCCACTGCGGTAAATAAGGCTTTCCTTCCAGGGGACTGCCTGACAGCAACGGCGCGAGCAATCCTGTCTCTTGCAGGGTAAAAATAAGTCCTAAATGAAAATGGATGGTTTCTCCTCTCTACCATCTGCTATTAGCTGCAATGATGACAACGATGCCAGCAGCCAGTCTGGGACACCACCGAGCTCCAAGCACTGCTCCTTCTGCAGAGCTGGGACAGACCAGGTGTTTCCTTTGGTGCTGCTTTGCCTGTTTGCAGTGTCGGCCTCAGATCGAGGACTGCTTTGTGAGAGCCACAGTAGATACCACAGGATGGTTTTACACTTTCAGTTCAATGATAACACTCTTAGGAGTGTTTTGGAAACTAAATCAGCTAAGATGCAGGAAACTAGACATTAAGTAAAACCACTGAGACCAGGATTTAGGTCAGTTTGTTTAATCCCCAGAGCCTCAGCTGATAACCCAATTAGAGTTAAATACAATAAATGACCTTCTCTATGTTGGGACCTCCTGGAACTGTGCAGGTACCTCCTTCCCATCACTGCCCACATCCCTACAAAGTCGATCTGAGCCGCCCAGGCACAGCCCCAGCACATCCCTCAATGAACACAACCAACAGCCTCCATATTGTGGTCACACAAGGACTCCATGCCTGAATGGGGCTCCATGTCAGAGAGATCAAATTCCTCTAAGCCTCTCAGTGCAACAAATTCCTAGCTACAAGCGCCACGGTAACGTTTTGCTATGCTGTCAGTGCATTAAAACAAAAAAAGATTAAGATCAACGCTAATTAAGCACGAGGAGTATGCAAGAAGTCATAATCCTCGCAGAGCCGCGTGTTGGTGTACCAGGCAGCAAGAAGTAAACAAGGTCAGCCTGCTGCAGCTCCCTGCTACACGGCAGCACGCAGCCACGCTCCGGTCAGGACACAGCTTTCACACCTCACCACTGCACAGCCCTCCCTACAGCTCCTGCCCCCCACACAGCACAGGCTCTTCCCCAAAACCACCCCTTCTGGCTCTTCAGCTCGCATCCCCGAAGAAGCCGAGTTTTAATTTTAAGCCAAATAAGCACGATTGTATCTATTTCCCCAAAGATGATAAGGCGCATCGCGGGCTGGATGTGCAATCTTACCACTTCATTTATTTAGTCCTTCTTGGAAAACAGATAAGCTCGCACTTCCAAAGGCAGCGAGCACGCCAGCACTTTATCACAGCGATGCCTCTGTCTCTTCATGAAGAACTGGAAACGCTCAAATTATTAACTATCAAAGCAGAACACTTTAGAAATGATAGAACGCCAGAGAAATTGTAAAGGAAAGCAGATCAGTTGTCTGGAAATCTCCCAACAGCTAATATGCACAAATTGTAATCTAAATGTCTTTTTGTTTTGAATTGTCTGGGATTAGGGTTGGGAAAAGACTCAATTATTCTACTCAAACTCTTCTGAATTATTTATGAAAACTAAATAAAGGACAAATTGGGCACTGATGAACTGAGGACCTGGCGGCGAAGAGAAAGTTGTGTACCAGAAAACAAGCAATTCTCCCTCAATAGCACTGTTTACTGTTTCCTCCCTCCCGCAGGAACCCACAATTTGTCTCAGCAGCCTGGCTGCCACCTGCCCTGTGCCATGGCTGTGCTGCAGGGACCGGTGGGCGCCCA
The DNA here is from genome assembly GCA_016647715.1 of Pavo muticus. NCBI lineage: Eukaryota > Metazoa > Chordata > Aves > Galliformes > Phasianidae > Pavo > Pavo muticus. Next base: position 184,013 of record JACDJE010000418.1, read on the forward strand.
CCTCGGTGGCACCTGGGGCCAATGGCAGCACCAAGAGGGACAGAGCAGCCAACCGTCATACACCATATGGAACCAGCAGTCAGAAATTACAGATGTGAATTATTTCCCTTTGATTTCATGGTACTACATGATTCTAATGGCCAGCAGAGCTCTTACACCCAGAAACACCTGGTCAGCATGACCATTGGGTTACAGGCTCCTGCAGCTCTTGTTAGCTAAGTCAAGTCCTGCCATACATGTCCCATGGATGAACCACCCGGATCTTTGGGAGCGCCAGGTACCTCTGGATGATGCTCCTCTGAATGATGTGAAGAAGCCAAATCTGCATCTGCCTCCTCCCACGTGCTGCCAAGAGCTGCCCGAGCAGCACAACAGCTTCTCCAGGAAATAATCCTATCATGGAGACATTCATCCGTCCTCTGCCATGTTCCTCAGCTTCACCACCGGGTTCCAGCTGACCTGCAGGGCATCCATGCTGGCATGCAGGGCAGCTGATGACTTCCCATGGGATGACAGGGCCATGAGGTCACTTGCTGCCCACTGGCCCCTTATCACCTGCCTCTGCCACTTCCTCATCCTTCAACACACGATGCTGGGCAAGCAGCCCATCCCAGAGGTCCAGAAACACGAGAAGTCAATGCAATACAAGAGCCATCACATTACCCAAGGATATATCCATCTTTGTTATTATTTCTGTAGTTCGCTGTTGTGAAGCAAAAACCATATTGATTTCTCTCAACTAAAACCAAACACTAGATTAATGAGAAACAACATAACTTCTGATTCTGACATCCTAATTTCTCACTTCGCCTGGCTCCAGAAGGGTATTCCTGTGGATGTGCCAGCAACCCAAATGTCCCCTCCTGTGACCTGGGGATGCAGCCAGGGCTCAGCTCAATGTGGGGCTGCACTGCACAAAAAGCGTCCTCCTCCAGTTCTGCACTTCACATCTCTGCCCATCTGCCCTGCCTTCACACCTCTTCACAGCCTCTCTGAGATCCCCATATCAGTGTCAAGGTCCTTACACTCACCTACAAACCTCCTCAATACAGCAATGCGCCGAGCTCGTCACTGCTCAGCTCCACTTAACACAAGGACTGTGCTTTTCGAGGGAGCACACAGCGGGGCCAAAGCTGCCTCTTACCCCACCAGCCCCACACACTGACCCGAGAACATCGGATTCACATCCTTCCCTAACTGCTTTCCACTTACATGAGATCAGCTGCTGGGCAAGAGCCAAGAAGCTGAATCTGTTTTGGTCTTTAAATCTAAACTAAAGAAACACTCATCTAGTGCTGCTTTTAATTAGCTCTGAGAAGTGCAGCGAGCCCGGGGACCACGCCGGGTCCTGAGCGGTGGCAGCAGCCCTCGTACAGGTTCTTGTTTGTGCACATTGGTGTTTGCATCCCCCAAAGGTTTTGCAAAAATGAACCTCTCCAAAGTGCTCCACGCTGCAGAGCGCAGCCCCCTCTGACACCCAGCACCTGCAGCAGCACCCCTGCAGGCTCAAGAGCACCACCGGGAGCATCGGGCACCATTTCTTCTGTGGCTGTGCAGTGATGGTTCTCAGTGTGAAGCAGTTCTGAAAGCTCAGACAAAAGGTTTTCTTTGGGTTCTGGTTCGATGCCACTCCTCCATCACCACCCATTCCACAAGGTCTCACCCATCCCTGCGGGTCTCTCCTCGCAGGGCTCTCTCCTCCCTTCAGCGATGCGATGAGCCCTTCATTCTTTCAAGCAGAAAATTGTTTGCTGTAGCTCATGAGTCACAAGGATTTTGAGAGAAAGAGAAAACAATGAGAACAATGGGAGCCCTGGGAATATCTTTTGGTTGGACAAACTGTCTTCGTATCAGCTGGAGCTGGCACCTCTGCGGGTCCAGCCCTTGGCCGCCCACCCGGCTCCCTCCCCATCTCATTTCCCAGGCATTCTGTCACACTCTTCTGGCCCGTTCCACAAGCAGCAGAGCAGCAATGTGCAGTAGCAGGGCTCAGAAACGTGGCAGTGCCTGGTGCGTGTCTGTAAGCCGCGATATTATCTGCCTGTGGGGAGAAAAATACTTACTCTAGTGTTCATTTGGGATCCAGGCCGCTATCTCTTAATCTATTCTTGTTTCCTCTTGAAATGCTGAATGTTAAAGACCCAACGAACAAGAGAATTTAAAATAGGAACTAGAAGCATTTTCGTCCTGCCCTTCTCAGCATTCAAAAGACAATGGCATTAATCTGTTAGAGCCACGCTGGCTTGGGAAAAGCGACAAAGGCACTGCAGTCCAACCTTTCAGCAGTGGCATATTTTCTCTTAATCCAGCACAGTAGAAGTATGTCCAGCCCTGCCTGGCCATATGGCCTCTTACAAATGTCTTTCTTAAAGCACGGAGAGCCCAGGGACTAAATTCACAGTGCCCTGTAGCAGTATGTACCTACTGCAATGGGAAGATATCAACACAGAGAGAACTGGTGCACTAACAATCGCTTTCTAGAAGGTAAACGATATAAAAATGAGGGTGTTTAAAAAGGGTTAAGCGCTCATAAAGAGATGGAAAAAGACATCTTTCCCAACACGGAAGTCATATCTAAAGGAGGAAAGCAGAAAATAATGTAAATTGTATAAATCCACAGTTTCCCCCTCATCCTGAAGACAGCATGCAGCTGCAGTCCTGAGATCCCCAACAGGATGGGTCTGAGCAAGAGGGGCAGTGCTGACACTGGGTGAGATGAGCAGCAGCTGCACGGGGAGAGCTGACAGCAGAGCTGTGCCAGGCAGCAGGGCAACCCAGAGCAGCAGGTACCTCTGCCCCCACAAAGCATTCCAGCAGTGCAGCTCGCGGCAGCGCTCTGGATCCCGAATAGTTCAGAAGCTAATGACTAACATCCTGGCTAACACAGTGACTCAGATGTAGCATCCAAGAGAGTCCCCAGGCCGCTGACGGCTGGGAGCTGCAGGATGTAACCGGCGAGCATCATTACACACTTGCCTTGTTCTTATATCCTCTGCTTAGACACTGACAACTGTTCCCTGTCAGAAACAGGATAGAGGGCTGATGACTGCCATCAAACCCAGAGAGGCTTATGCTCGCATCCCCGCAGCCCTATAACTGGGGCAGGATTGCACTAACGTGCCGGCACGAGAAGCAAAAATCCATACTTCAGGCACATCTCATTCCAGCTACAGATTCAGCATCAAGGACCAGGAGGAGCCGAGCGCACATTCTGCACCCTGCTGCCACCAGCAGCATCTCTGCACCCCACAGAACTGCCCGGGGCAGCAGCACTTAGGGCTGCAGGAACCCCTGCTCCCTCCAGGCCATGTCCAGGGATGAATGAGCCCTAATGAGATAAATGCAATCAGGAGATTAACGCAATCAGGCACTGCTGATGCAAGGAGCTGCCTGACTCCATCCTCAGCCCCGAGGCTTCCCTGCCAGCATCCTAGTGGGCACGGGGACAGCTGCCACCTTTGTGAGCTTCCACAGAGCCCAATGTCTGGGACACATCGGGAGAGAGCCCAGGCAGAGCCCTGTGACATGCACAGATAAATATAATCACCCTCCCTGGCAATGGCCACCATCGCGGATGTTTACAAACAGCTCAGTACTTTTCCATGTTAAGAAGCTTGTTTTTCCAGATGCCTCATATCGGGTGGTTTTTAATGTGCATAGTTAATCCCTTCTCACAGAGTCTTTCATAATAAACATCACCCCCTGACCCAGCTAATAACTATGTAACACTAATGCTTCTGATTTTTTGTCTCCTGTGCAGTTGCCAGGGGAATGCAGATGGCAGCTCGGCCTCCAGCCCTCTTGCAGGGAAACGGGGACACAACTCTGGGAGGGACAGCAGAGGTTGGGGGTGGTTCCCAAGGCTGTCCCCCAGCACCACTGTCCCTGCATCCCAAGCTGTGCCTGAGCTGCCTGCACTGGGGAGCTGGCAGTGCACAGAGTGCTGCTTGGATGCTCGCAAAGCCGGAAGCCACATGCAAACCTGAGTCTGGGCTGGTGTTTGAAAGGGCTGCACCACCCCAAAATGACTCAGGCAGGCTGTATGGCAGGGTGCGATGTCCAGTAGGGTCACTGTGCTTTCCTTGTTACCTTCTCCATCCCCAGTATGATGATCAAGGCACCTGGCTATTTCACGTGAAGCAGGCTTGACAGTGGCGTGTTGAGGGTCTTGCTCTTCTCCACATTTGCCATTCCAGGACACGATGCCCACCGGCTCTGTGCCCAAAATCTCCCTGCATGAGGCCCTGTAGCACTTCCAATGGACAGAGGCGGGCACTGCTGCAGCTCAGCACCAGGCACAGCATGCCAAGGGTGCCACGGCCACAGCAGGAGATGAGGCAGCTGGGGATGGTTTGGAAGATGCTGTTGTAGGGGAAATCCATAAACCAAGGCTCATTGAGGAGACCTCCACACCACTGCTGTGTGCCCTGGGCCGTGCCGATGATGCTCAGCCAAGCCCTTGGCTTCCACCCAGAGCTGAACCCAGCTGGCATTGCACCCAGTAGCCACAGGGAAGATGCAAGATGGGGAACTCCAGCTGAGATCTGGACAGCTCACATCTGCTCAGGTTCCCACTGAACTTTTATAGTTGGTTTGTCAGCTTGCGTGTCCTGGCCCAACTCCAGTGTGAGGCACTGCACGTTGCCTTCCCCAGGTCCCCTGCAGTTCCAATTCCGATGAGCTGCTGCTGATCACTCTGCCCCAAATGTTACATGAACCCAGAACAGTTCTCCAGCATCGCACTGCCAAGCTTTGCTCCACTTTGCTTGCTCCAGAGCTGCATGCTCCAAACCTGGTCCTGGTCCTCAAAGGCCCTAATGTCCTGCTGGGTGCCCCAGACGCAGCCCAGTGACAACCCCAGGGTGCACACCCAGCTCACCCCCCATCCTTAGTGTCATCTCATGGAGGGGTGATGGTGTCCCAGCAGGAGGAGATGCCCCAGACGCTGTCTCTGTACCTGGGGCTCAGCTCACAGAACCCCCATCATTCATTCTGAGAGACACATTGATAACCACAAACCAACATTCCCAGCCCTGGCACATGCCATCCCAGCATGCTGTCAGCAGGCAGTGACACCTGCATCTGGGCTCTTTGTTCGCTAGAGAGTTCCCAAGTACCTCAGCAGTCACAGCAGCTCCTCAGCCCTTAAGGCACAAGCAACCTGGGCTTTTTAAGCCCCCATCCACTGCCCACGCATTAGATACATCAATGTAAATCCGTCACAGCGATAACAACTAAGCGCAGCTGTAATTCAGGCAGTGACCACAGGAAAACCTCAAAATCTCTGCTCAGCTTGATGCAAAGAGGGGATGTTACAAAGGTCTGCGCTCACCGGGCCACAGCCCCAGGAGCAGCACAGCGCAGCAGCCTGAGTCAGGATTTACAGCCTGCATTCAGGGAGGCTGCAGCCCTGCCAGCTCCACCTTTAGCTAAACTTAGCTCTGTTTGGACACTGGTCTGGATGGAAATGTGTGAGCAATGTCACTCTGGCTTTGCTCACACTGCTCTGGGAATGAAGATGATCGCCACTAAACAGAGCAGTTGCTACAACAACAGCTTGCGCTCGGTATAGTTTCTATGTCTACTGGAAACGGAGCTGGAAGCCATGCAGGGGCAGCAGGGCACAGCCAAAGGGCACCAGGTGGGCACCGAGCCTGGGACGTCAGCATAGAACCACCTCCAAACCCCATCTGCGTGAACAGGACACCTTTGAGAACCAAGAGATCAGGTCCTGGGCAGCGCCTCACACCGCATACCTCAGAGGGCTTCTTCTCCTTCTGCCGGGACCAGCTGGATTTGGTGTTGGGGATTTTGGAGCATCTGGAAGCGGATGTGGTGTGACCTGCAAGAAGGCAGAAGAGACATTACCCAACAAAGAGACCAAGTTCTGTCTGTGTCTGAGTCACTGCTGCCCCTACAGCCCCAACCCAACCCTGGACATTGCTAGAAGGTGATAAACCCCAGCATGGCATTACTGCTGTGCACATCTCAGGGTGCTTCACCAGAACAGATTAACGTTGCTTTCCTGATGCTATAGATGATGAAACAGAGCCCCTTAAACTTAAGAAAACTGTTCTCAAGAGAAGTCATCAGAACTGTCCGAAGCCATAAGAACAAACGGCTTCCATGAGGGAGTAAGCCAGGGCTTAACACTCCTGAAATTAGGGATCTCCTGGAATCACCACTTAGGGAGGTGAGACTGAACTGTTCCAGCATGGATGCTCCAAGTGAAGGCCCTGAAGCATTCGAGGACTTCAAGTCAAAAAAAATGTTGACCACAAGTGCAAAACTTCCTCGCCAGCAGCAGGATCAGTAACTTCCATCCTCGTGTGCAGCTCAGCAGCCCCCTCTGCACACAACAGCACACGTCAGTAGTAGGAGAGTATTTGCTGTGGGATTTGGGATTGCTTTACTCTGGGATTATTATGAATGGACTCTCACTGTCCTGACTCGTGCAGCACTACCACTGCTGCTACCACCTCCACGAGGCAATGGCTGCTGAAGCCTGAAATGCAATGGGAGCTCTGTTATTAATTCCTATTTCCAGCTCACCTGTGTTACTATTACTACTACTGCCAGCATCAAGAAAAAAGCTGTTTGCGTTTGGCAATAGTAAATGATGAACTAATTGCTGGTGGCATCTTTTGTACAACTGGATCCCTCCAGATGCATAACAGTATTTTGGGAGCACGCCAAATTGGCTGTCAATAGGTCTACTGAGCACTGCTTTTGCCACTGGAGGGCTGAACCACACCGTGCCTATAAGCCAATGCCAAACCAATGCCATGTGGCACTGCAATTACACAGGATTAGATCACCACCACCACCACGTCTCCCAGGCAAAGGCACAGCAAAGAGGTCATCCTTCTGTTTACAGTTATCCTGCAGGAGAGCATTAGTCAACAGCTTCAGTATCACCTGCAGCACAAGTATCAAAGTCCAACAGAGATAAGGGCAAGATGTTTTATGCCACGACTGAAGATGCCTCAACCCCCAGTGTGGCTCAGCAGCGCTGCTGCAGCGGGCAAAGCCCTGCGATAAGTGGGAGAGGAAAGCACTCTATTTATAGCCAAAATTCAGCACATTTGCACATGTTTATTGTTGAGCACATGCTTCTGCACTCCGCCGAATGAGGATGAAGTGAGGTATGCGCTTGAAAGCGAGCGTGGGCTTGCAAGCTTTGCTGGCTTGAGCCCTGTCCCTTTTCCCACATCCCTCCTCAGCTAACAGAAAGGGAACAGGAAGGCTTGGGCTTCACCCTGACCCCAGCAGAAGTCTCCCTGTCCCCCAGCACAGCTCAGCTGGGGGCTGATGGAGCTCAGGGCACAGCTCCCTGCATGAGTGGGGGACTTCCAGCAGAACGAGGAGCCCACAGCCCAACATCTCCATTGCTATCAGCTTCTGTTGTACACCAGTGCTGCATTTCTGACAAACCCAACCCCACGTGCAATTCACCGTGAAGCAAATCTCCAGCAAATGCACAGCTTCCTCAGCTCTTTACAAAGTAATTATTCCAACGCTTCCCCTGCTGGAGGTGAACCACTTCAGTTATCTCGCACAAAGTCTCAATTAAAGGTCTTACTGTCAGTGGTGTCTGAGTTATCACTGCTGATCGAGTACTTCCGTCGTTTTTCTTCCATCTGCAACAAAAACGAACAGCACATTACAGCCCATGCCCAGATCCCCTCTCTGCACCCCCCGCCTGCCCACCCCGGGTGCCACCCCCCAGAAGAGCACCCAGGGCTCCAAACTGGACATGTGAAATCCCCGCTGGGTTTTTATTTATCAGCACGTAGCTGTGCTTCTCCCCCAGCTCTCCCTGCTCCCAGGCAGAACAGTGAACACACACTGACTGCTCAGAGCAGTGCTCTGCAGCACACACAGCCCCGGGGCCCCGCGCAGCTCCACGCCATGCGATGCCCTGTGAGGCTGCAAGGCTGGAGGCTGTGCCCAGAACTACCGGGCTGTGGTTGTGGGAAGTGCACAGCTACAGGAATGGAAACTCTCTGCACTCTTCGTATGTCTGCAGGGGAAGTCCATGCAGCACTGAGTTCAAGAGGACCCCTGTGCACAACGAGCCTGGGGTTTTACCCTCTGAGTCATCTTCCCACTCGGGCTGCACTGACTTCTTTTAAGAGCTGTGATGTATCCACAGCCTGAAGTGTGCTTCCCGCAGCCTGGACCTACTCCAGCAATGCTGGGCAGTCCCTAGCTGCTGCCACTGCACTGTCACCTCCTGAAGGAGATGGGCACGGGGCACCAAGTGCAGGGCAGTGCTGCAGGGGGGCTCAGAAGGAGGCAGGAGCGCCCGAGAGCAGCGCTCCCTCCGGTCAGGAACTGAGCAGGCAGAGCTGAAGGGGAAGCACCCGAGTTAGCACCTGTGTTAGCAGGTGCTTGGAAAAAAGGACAAAAAAAAAAAAAGGAAGGAAAAAAAGAAAACGAAAGCAAAGGTTTTCGCTTGTGAAGAGCTCGGTTTCTCAGGGTTCAGCAGGTGGTGATCAGCGTGGCCCCGCCTCCAGGGCTCTGATGGAACACTACGCATGGACCGCACTGCTGAGAGCCACCAGCACCTGCAGGAAGCGGCACCAACCCCATGGACACCTCCCTGGTGCCTTCCGTAAGAACATTCTGTAAGAACCTGAGGCACAGAGGCTCCGTGCACTGGGGGAAGGACGCAGCTGGCCTGCGAGGTTCAGCCGCAGCACACCACGCACAGCAGGAGTTCCACCTGGGCACAGAGTTCCCCACTGCTCACACAGCGAGGTCTTCCCAGCACCTGTACCCACCAATCTGTGCACTGCGTTTCACCACACCAATAGAAGGGATCATACCGCAAAGCACCATCAACATTTTAACTACTGGGGCTGCTGTAAGGCACTGCCCTGTCAAAACGCCATTAAAAACGCTCCTTGAGAATATGGCAATGCTGATACATTCCTCCAGTGATTCCCAGGGAAACAGCTGTTATTAAACCAGCTGTGTTCCAAGCAGCCGTTAAGTTTTGCTTGGGAAAGAGGATATCGAAGGCATATTTACCTGCAGTTTGCTTTCTTTCAGTGGAAACCCCACCTGAGTGCTTGGCTCCCACTGGCTGGCGCTCGGAGCACAGTGATGGAGCTGTGCTTACTGATCCATGGAGCTGCCCAACACTGACACTCCATAAATTAACACCAGCAGGGAAAAGAACCACCTGAGCTGGAGCACAGGGATGCTACTGGGGCCCAAAGACATTTCCAGTTCTCCCATCTTTGGCTCTACAGCAAGACAGCACCATTGGCATCACTGTCCTGCCATGGGAAAGAAGGTGTATCTTCAGTGCCCAGCACAGAGGTCAGGGCTGGGGCTGCTTGTGGCTATGGGGTATCTGTGGGATGAGTTTGTACTCACATGCAGAAGTGGCTCAACACCACAGGTTAAATTGCGGCTCTATTTCAACAAATTATTTTTGCCCCAGTGTGAAAGGAACCAAGAGAGCATCCTCGGAACTAAACTGCATTTCAATTGCTCTGAATGAAACCCCTGACTGAGCAAAGCATGGGCCTCTCTGAACACAGCAGCACCAAAAGGTAGCCCCAGCCCAGGCAGGGGACAGCATATAGCAGCACCAACCGCCTGCAGGAAGGGGAACACGGGACGAAACACAAAGCTCGGACAGACCTTTCAGAAAGTAACTTCCAGGACGCGGTTTCCTGAAGGACTCATCTCCCAGAGCCCACCAACAGTAGTAAACTGCAGTACTTAACAGAGGAATTTACTGTAGAAAAAGGGTAATTGGGCAATTTCCCCATCTGGAGCTCAGGGCTATAAAGTCTGATGGTGGCTGGGCACCCTGCTGGCATCCCTCCATCCCTGCTGCCCACATCCCTGCACCCCAGCATCCCTGCATTCCAGCCCTCGCACCCCCGGAGCTCTCTCCGCCCAGTTCTCCCTCCCACCAGCCTCCAACTCTGGGCTCAGCTCAGCCGGTGTGTTACAGAGCCATTCAAAGTCTCCACAAAACACAGCGCATTGCTCCAGAATTAATCCTCCGTTTACATTAGAAGCTAATTTCACCTTTAACTGACCCGTTCCCCACATGGCATCATTATTAAAGTCATAAACAAATACCAAAAAAATTTGTAATACTTTGAAAAGGTCGCTCTTAGGTCAAACTTGGCCCAAAATCTGGCTTTTACGGAGCCAGAAACCAGGAGAAAGGTTTCTATGTATGCTCGCTTAAAAGATTCAAATAGAAACAGATGTGGGTTTCTTTTATAAACAAATGAACATCCCCCTGAAGTGTCTGCAACTCGACTGGACTGCGCCAATGCCTGGAAACCCGAAAACCGGACTGATTGCAAACTAACACATGCTCAGCATCGCCTTTGTTCCAGCTGAAAAAGGCAAATAAATGCAAAACCGAGGAACGCGATGGCCAGCCATCAGCCTAAACAAATTGAAATCGCCAGGACCCGGGGCGAATCAGCCGCGGGAAGGGCAGCAGAGTGGGGGCGGGCGGCGGATGGGGATGCTGCCATACCCCGTGCCGCTGCACCGAGCATCCCCGCCGGAGGAAGCCCCGGTGTGAAGCATCCCCATGGCCGCAATGGGACGAGGGCGAGTTCTCGGGGATGCGGTTTCGACCGGCCCACGGGAAGAAGTGGAGGAGCGGAGAAGTGGAGGCAGACGCAGAAGCACCTGCCCAAACCCTGAGCTGCCGTCCTGCCGGTGCCCAGGTCCCATGGAGCCAGGAAAGGGCTCAGGCCGTCTCCTCGCCCTCTGTCAGCCCCTTCGCTCAGGGGAACCGCGGAGGTTTCCCAGCTCCCTGCGAGCTCCTCGCTCTGTGCATCACACGTGCGTTCGGGGATTCCCGGCGGCACCGCGTGCGGCGGCCCTTTGGGTCACCGACGAAACAGTTCTGAACTGGGACAAGAGAAATTCGCGCAGGTTTGCCGCTTCTACGGGGAACACAGCACAGAAATCCGCACAAACGGCAGGAAAAGCGGGGCTCGGCCACCGGCTCGTGGCAGCGCTCCGGGATGCGCCGCGACCTCCGCTCGGTGACAGTTGAGCAACAGCGGCTGAGATATGCGCCGTGTTTGTGAGCTGCAATGAGACTGCAGAAAACCACTTCCCTGTTTGTTCCTCCGGCACAGAAATAGGAACACAAACAGAAAATAGTGCCCCCAGCGGCACGCGCACCCGCCCGGCTCCGGACCGCCGCGTCCCGGCGCATCCCGGTGCGCCCCGGCGTGTCCCAGGGCGGGGGGGGAGGGGGGGCACGGAGCCATGGGGCGGCCCCGGCGCTCCCCCCGCGTTAACCATTTCCCGGCTCTGTCTAGGAAAGCAGCGCGTTGTTAGAAAGCTGCTCACGGAGGGGGGGGTGGTGGTGGTGGTGGAAAGCTCCCAGCCCCGCTCCGCTGTCCTGGCGGCGCTGCCTTTTCTCATCACCGACCGGGGAGCTCCGGGCGGCCCCATTCCCCCGACGGCACGACGTACTTTCCGACCGGGGATGCCCCCGCAGCGTGCCCACAGCCCAGCAGCACGTGTGGGCTCGCAGCCCCGCGCCTGGGGCGGGGGAGCAGCGCTGCTCCGTCCCGAACCCCCCGGGGAGCGCCGCTCAGCCCCGGGCAGCCCGAAGCCGGCAACGGCGGATGGAGAGGAGCGGGTGAAGAGCTCCCGGCACAGCCCCGTACCCAGGTGGAGCCGCCCCTCGCTCCAGCTGCGCCGCTGTCTCGGTTCCTGGGGGCACCATTTAATCTCATTTAAATTTAAAACAAAACAAGCCCTCGTTTACTTCCTGTGCTTTGCCATTTTTTACCCCCAATCTAGCGGGGGATTTTCTTTTTTTCTAACTTTACTACTCACATTCCTAACTTTCCTTTCCTGACTCGTTACCCTCTCATTACCCATTCTGCCTGCAGCATGCCCCGACGCAGCACCGGCAATCAGCCGGGCCATCTCGGGGCCATCCCCATCCCGCAGCTCCGGAGCACCGCCACGGGGCTGAGCCGCACCAGAGCCCCCCGCACCAAACCCCGCACGCAGTGCCCCGCGCCGGCCCTGTGCCCGCCTCTATGCGGGGTCACCTGCCCGACTTTCCGAACTCTGTGCCCAAACCCCAGCAGCAGCCACATGAATTTCATCTCTCCGCTTAGAAATCTCGCACACCCCCTTCCCACTCTGTGCTCCAAGCCTTCATTTTTAGAGATCAGCCTCAATTTTCCTAAGGAAAACAAACGTAACCTTTGATGNCCGCCTGCAGGAAGGGGAACACGGGACGAAACACAAAGCTCGGACAGACCTTTCAGAAAGTAACTTCCAGGACGCGGTTTCCTGAAGGACTCATCTCCCAGAGCCCACCAACAGTAGTAAACTGCAGTACTTAACAGAGGAATTTACTGTAGAAAAAGGGTAATTGGGCAATTTCCCCATCTGGAGCTCAGGGCTATAAAGTCTGATGGTGGCTGGGCACCCTGCTGGCATCCCTCCATCCCTGCTGCCCACATCCCTGCACCCCAGCATCCCTGCATTCCAGCCCTCGCACCCCCGGAGCTCTCTCCGCCCAGTTCTCCCTCCCACCAGCCTCCAACTCTGGGCTCAGCTCAGCCGGTGTGTTACAGAGCCATTCAAAGTCTCCACAAAACACAGCGCATTGCTCCAGAATTAATCCTCCGTTTACATTAGAAGCTAATTTCACCTTTAACTGACCCGTTCCCCACATGGCATCATTATTAAAGTCATAAACAAATACCAAAAAAATTTGTAATACTTTGAAAAGGTCGCTCTTAGGTCAAACTTGGCCCAAAATCTGGCTTTTACGGAGCCAGAAACCAGGAGAAAGGTTTCTATGTATGCTCGCTTAAAAGATTCAAATAGAAACAGATGTGGGTTTCTTTTATAAACAAATGAACATCCCCCTGAAGTGTCTGCAACTCGACTGGACTGCGCCAATGCCTGGAAACCCGAAAACCGGACTGATTGCAAACTAACACATGCTCAGCATCGCCTTTGTTCCAGCTGAAAAAGGCAAATAAATGCAAAACCGAGGAACGCGATGGCCAGCCATCAGCCTAAACAAATTGAAATCGCCAGGACCCGGGGCGAATCAGCCGCGGGAAGGGCAGCAGAGTGGGGGCGGGCGGCGGATGGGGATGCTGCCATACCCCGTGCCGCTGCACCGAGCATCCCCGCCGGAGGAAGCCCCGGTGTGAAGCATCCCCATGGCCGCAATGGGACGAGGGCGAGTTCTCGGGGATGCGGTTTCGACCGGCCCACGGGAAGAAGTGGAGGAGCGGAGAAGTGGAGGCAGACGCAGAAGCACCTGCCCAAACCCTGAGCTGCCGTCCTGCCGGTGCCCAGGTCCCATGGAGCCAGGAAAGGGCTCAGGCCGTCTCCTCGCCCTCTGTCAGCCCCTTCGCTCAGGGGAACCGCGGAGGTTTCCCAGCTCCCTGCGAGCTCCTCGCTCTGTGCATCACACGTGCGTTCGGGGATTCCCGGCGGCACCGCGTGCGGCGGCCCTTTGGGTCACCGACGAAACAGTTCTGAACTGGGACAAGAGAAATTCGCGCAGGTTTGCCGCTTCTACGGGGAACACAGCACAGAAATCCGCACAAACGGCAGGAAAAGCGGGGCTCGGCCACCGGCTCGTGGCAGCGCTCCGGGATGCGCCGCGACCTCCGCTCGGTGACAGTTGAGCAACAGCGGCTGAGATATGCGCCGTGTTTGTGAGCTGCAATGAGACTGCAGAAAACCACTTCCCTGTTTGTTCCTCCGGCACAGAAATAGGAACACAAACAGAAAATAGTGCCCCCAGCGGCACGCGCACCCGCCCGGCTCCGGACCGCCGCGTCCCGGCGCATCCCGGTGCGCCCCGGCGTGTCCCAGGGCGGGGGGGGAGGGGGGGCACGGAGCCATGGGGCGGCCCCGGCGCTCCCCCCGCGTTAACCATTTCCCGGCTCTGTCTAGGAAAGCAGCGCGTTGTTAGAAAGCTGCTCACGGAGGGGGGGGTGGTGGTGGTGGTGGAAAGCTCCCAGCCCCGCTCCGCTGTCCTGGCGGCGCTGCCTTTTCTCATCACCGACCGGGGAGCTCCGGGCGGCCCCATTCCCCCGACGGCACGACGTACTTTCCGACCGGGGATGCCCCCGCAGCGTGCCCACAGCCCAGCAGCACGTGTGGGCTCGCAGCCCCGCGCCTGGGGCGGGGGAGCAGCGCTGCGTTGCGTTGCGCGGTGCCCCCGGAGGTGCGGAGCGGTGAAGCCCGGGGGGGGGTTGGGCTGCCCCCACAGCGCGGGGGGGGTTGTTTAGAGGTGGAAACGGGGATGGAGCCGTCCGTGGTGTGCGCGCACAGTGCGGGAGGGGTCCGGCAATGCTCTCCAGCAGGAGGTGAAAATTCGGCTCCCCATCCACGAGCACCTTTAGCGAGCAGCTGTACAACCCCAAGCCGCCTGCTGGGACAGCAGTGGGACCACCGCGCCGAGCATCCCTGCGCCCAGTGCCCGAATTTCCCAAACTTCAATGAATTGGGCTGCGGTTTTCTCTCTTGGGAACCTGTGCTGGGCATTTCCTGATCGTTTAAAGTCCGGTGGCTCTTCTGAGGATGAAGACTGAGGAGGAGAAGAGCACTGCTTCGGTCACAGCTGGGATTGCTGTGTTTAATTATCATATTTTAAGGATTGTAGCTCTGGAAATACAGCCCTGAATTGGACACGAGGCAGCCTTGTATGGGCTTTTAGATAAAGGCACCCAAATTGGTGGTGGTGGAGGACTCTCAAAAAAGCAGCTCACAATGCATGGTGTGAACACGCCTGATCCTGACTGCTGGGATCTCCTAAAAACTGCTCTGGGGGCACCTGCAGCCCCAGGCAACCAGGATTGGGATGAGGAGCAGAGGGTGGATGGAAAGGAGAGAGCGAATGGCAAAAGGGGGGAGAGAGAGGCCTGGGGGCAGTGGACAGCAGATGGGCCTGGAGGTGCTGGGGATGGCCACGGGGCATGGTGTGGGGAGATCAGGGGAACAAGGGGCGTTTCCCAGTTCCCCATAGATGGAGCAGCACTCTGCCTATTTCTGGTTTGGAAATAAGATGTTGTCATCTTCTCTGGGGAGCCTGCTTGGTGGGATGCAGCCCCAGAGAAGAATGGGGACCATCAGGCACTGGTTAGAAAAAGCCTTTCCTAGCAGCAGGGAGCAGTGGGACCTCAGCAGGCTCCCAGCATCCCCGGCACCCCACTGCTGCCCTCGGGAAGCGTGAAGTCACTGTGCCATGCAGCCAGAAAGCTGGGAATGCCCAAATTGAGGCATTCTGTACAGAGTTTTTGAGTGATTTTATTTTATTCTCATAATCCTAACGCAGTTCTGAGTTACCTTGTCACACTCTTCCATACAACACCTGCACATGCTAGACCTGCTCTGTAGGTAAATCAAGAAGGAGACCTACAGCCAATAGGTCCCATCTTATCTGCTGAGCCAAAAGCTGCCCCAGCAGCAAGGTGAGAGCTGCAGGGCACAGCTTTAAGACTGTCCCAAAGAAAAGGACTCTCCTTGTCCTTGCCACAGGGGCAGTGCTAACAAAGTCACTATAACAAATGTGGAGGTGCTGAGGGTTGTGTAGCTTGAAACCGAACTGCTGACACCCAGTGTAGTGCAGCTGGAAGCAGTGGGTGCTGTGCTTGCATGTCTGAAGTGCTGGAGCACGCTCAGCGCTCTGGGAACGCAGACACTGCTGCTCAGGAGTGACCTGAATTAGTCAAAACTGACCTTAATCCATCCACGTGTCATCCCAGCCATCTCCATAGCGGGTGCCTGGGGAGGATGAGAGGAGTGCTGCAGCACTGATGCAGTGTAGTGGAAGGCACCATTGGAGAAGCAATGGGAAAATGAATAATTCTGTCTTCAGGGCAGCCTGCTGGCTTCCCCATGCAGACCTATAGCCCCACATCCCCCCCGCTGGACATTTCTGCAGGGTTTTGGGGCAAAACCACTAAAGAATGTCCCAGTATGTCAAAATGCAGAGCTGCAAAGCGGTGCAGGCTGGTTGAGAACCATGGGTCTGGCGTGCCCCTAGACACAGCCTCAGCACGAAGCACAGAATCATTAAGGTTGGAAAAGACCCCTAAGATCACCTCGTCCAACCACTGACCCCCACGCCTTCTAAGCCTCCTCCCTGTCCAAAAGATGAGCGCCTTGTTTTGGCTCTAAAACTGCCCACAGAGATGCTGGAACTGCATTTGCTGTTGCTGTGAGTGCTGTAACATGCTGAGCTAAGGCCTAGGACTGTACGCAGGGCCATTGCAATGCCCCCAAAGTGCTGAGCCCCTCAATGCCCAGCCCACACGCTGCATGACCCAGTGGCACAGAAAGAAACCTGCAATGAAAGAGTTCTCTGCTTCGATGAATGAACATCCTTGGAGCTGCACCAGCACCAAGAATTCTCACACTTCTCATTTTTGAGTATTTGATCACCGACCAGATTTTGGTTACCATATATATGCATTGATCCCAAATTTGTATGTGAGCCTATATATGTAACACATACATAGAGCATACACAGAGCTCATACCCGGTGGGTGGTTCTACTACAGGAGGGTCACAAGCATTACTTATATGATGTTCTGCTTCATAGCATGTATGCCGTGCATTACAGAGAGCTCTGACACGGTGTTGTCAGAGAAGAGATAAATCTAATAATAAAAACAACAAAAAAAGCATTTGGGGAGAAATAATACTGCACAAATCCTCTAAAAGGACAGAATTGTCTACACAACAAAGGCTCAGCTGATGGATGCTAAAATAAGCAGTTATGCAACAAGTAAGAAATACGATCTCCGGGGAAGGAGCCAGCAACCTTTTCCTTTCATCTTCGCTCACTGGTGCTTATTTTTGCATACCTAAGAGAAAAATATAGACAGCCTTTCGACAGCGAGCACCTATGTTGAATTATCAGATGTTCAAGTGAAGGAACCCGCAGGGCTCAGTGCCGTACCTACAGGAGTCCCCCGAAGCACCGCGATGCTGCTGCTTCCATCGCCTCGGGGCTGCTGCTGGGATGTGGAGGGAGCAGAGTGTGGCACAACCTGCAGGAAATGCATTGATTTCATGGGTGAGTGGGCTCACCATACAGCTGTGATTACAGAGCTGCTCAAACTTCTGAAGAACGAGCGTACCATGGAATCATGGAATAGCTGGGCACAAAGGGACCCTACTGATCCCCAGCGTGCTGCCCTGGGCCGGGTGCCCCCAAAGCTCGGGCTGCCCAGCACCACGTCCATGGCCTTGAGCACCTCCAGGGATGGGGCATCCCATGTAAGAGTTCATCTCAGAACACTTGTGTTTGGTAAAACTTGTCAAGAGGACTTGAGAGCCCTGAAAACTCCTGTGCTGATGGGAGAGGAGTGCCTTGCTGCCACCACGCTGGGTTAGCAGTATCTGCTATGCCAGCCAGGTCCAAGGGGGTGTGAGAGGTCCCCATATACAGTGAAAACTCAGTGTTGTTTTGGAGACCTCTGCTAACCATCTATTCACCCCTATGTTAGCTAATAAGAAAGTGCTGGGAAAGCCCTGCTTCTCACCTGCTGCATCCACCTGGCACGCTGGAGGACCGGCTCTGGTGACAAAGAGCTCACGGAGACCCTCAGAAGCACATGGCTGCTCACTTATCCCCTAGATATCCTATTCCAGTAGAATGCAAAGTGACCCCTTGGCCACTTCAGCTCCTGCCAAGGAGCAGGGCAGCACATGGCTGTTCTGGAGGGAGCACAGAGGTGCACATATCTCACTGCATCCATACCCCAGGTGGGGCTCTCCGATACCCCAGCTGTAATCAGGATATCTAGTTTTGATTAGAAGGTGTTAATTTGCAGAACAGCGAGCAGATGCAGTAGAAGGAAAAAGAGCAAGCTCTGCTCTAAATTATAATAATAATCGCTCCCATCTTCGAGAATGAGCTACTACAGAAAGATCAAGGGCGAGATGGCTGCTATGGTCATTACACAAACAAATCCTTTCGCTTTGTCAGTCATTCTGCATAATTCTTCTCTCTGAAGCTAAGGAAGAACGCTGTTCTTACAGGAGAAGAGAATTTGATTTGGCAGATCAGTGGATAGAGAGATTTGGTTTGCAGTCTCAATTACCTCCACTAGCTGGAAATTTGGCATCAAATTAAACTGTAAACAAACAAACAAACAAAACCCCAAACAGAGACAACATTACAAAGTCCATCTCTTGATGGATAGCTCAGAATTTGCTGTGTTCTAGCAACAGCTGCTTTAATATCTTCCAGGGAAATGGCAGGCTCCCTCTGCCCGGAGGGATTGTCTTTAAGGAAAGCCTCCAGAAGTGATTTTGTGTAAGGATGCTCATGATCTCGTGTGCTGAATTTCTTCTGCCAGATAGCAGGATTCCCTTCCGGTTGGTTTCTCTGCTTTCTGTGGGTTCTGTTCTGTCTGGAAGCACATGAAGTATGGCACACTTTTCCCATGGAGCCCAGGCTGGGAGAAGTGTGGCTCACAGAGGGCCCTTGAGGGCAGAGTATGTTTGGAGAGACAGCATGGCAGCACAGAATGGTTGGGTTGGAAGGGACCTCTGGAGATCCCCCAGTGCACCCAAAGCAGCTGCTCTATGCAGGAAGGCACCCAGGTGGGTTTGGGGTATCTCCACGGAAGGAGATTCCCTGCCTGTATGGGCAGCTGTGGCAGGGCTCTGCCACCCTCACAGCACAGCAGTTCTCCCTCACATCCCAGGCTGTGCCCCCTCTCCTTCCCCTGCTCCACACTGCTCAGCACTGCCCAAAGCCCCCCCAGGTTATCCCTTCTCCGGTCCCATCCCACACTGAGTGCAGCAGGCAGCCCCTACCTGCAGGTCCCACCGCCTCACAGAACACACAGCTACGCCCCAGTTAAAAAACAAAACAAAACCAAAAACAGGAAAGATGAACGATCAGAGTCACAATTCAATGCACCGTGTGAGCACACGGTACATATGCTGAACAATACGGGCACTGAGACCACAATTAATCCACGCGTGATGCGGATTCCCTCCAGACGCTCCGTTTGTAACCAGGTTAGCTGCTTCACTGTATGCCTCTGCATTGGAGGGTGTGAAAAAGACATTTCCATTTCATTGACTAAGTTCCCAAGGGGGGAGTTTATGAAAGTGCAAGTGCATAATTTACTGCCTGGCAGGATAAAGATGGTATCTGGTTCTTAAAAAAATAGTGTACCCTGAAAAACAGAACCGTTCCAACAGACATTTGTTTTCCATAAATACGTATTTTAGAAGCATTTAATTTAGCTTAGAAGCGCCGTAAAAAATATATGCATTGTAAATTGCAGCTGCATAACGTGATATTTATCAGGTAATGTCACCGAAGAGTCTCCTGTTGCAATATAAATGCCAAGGCACTTATAGAAAATAAATGTTGAAGGAGAGAGCCTTCTTTTCAAAGTGGAAAACCATTATCTCATCCCAAGTTCATAAATAAGAAGCTGAGGGGCTGCTCGTGGGGCCGGCTGTGAGCACGATGTGCATGCATGGCTCAGCACTACGGCGGAGCAGGAAAGGAAGGGGTGAGAGGCAAGATGGTTCTTGGGACTTTCAACTTCATACAATATTTATTCTGGAGAAAACTGATCAGCTCTGGCTATAGGCAGGACGTGGTAAGATGTGCTGGCGTACCGTGCCTGCCAGCTGGCTCTTTAAGCCCAGTGATCTCTGCAGGGCCTGGATCCAGGTGTGCGTGTGCAGTGCTGTTTGTGAGGACGGGGTACAAGGGGCCGTCAGGGTGGGGTGGTCAATAAGGTCTCAGATCTGGGATCTCCACCTCAGGCTCCTCTGAAGCACGATGCTGCTGATCCTGTCTGCTCAGCTTGTGCCCACCCCAGAGCTGCCAGTGAGGCAGCCCGAGCTGAGAGCTCAGGCACCGCTCTTCAAAAAAAGGAGTGAGATTCCTGTATTGCTCTCCTGGCTTCATGAATGCGTCCTTCTGAGGCTCCGCTCCTCTTCTAGCTACAGTCTGTGGTGCATTGTCTGCTGGCTTCTCTCCCTTCTCTGTTTTCTCCCTCTGCTGCTCACTGCATTTTCTTTTGGACAATCTAACCCGCTGGTCCTCTGCAGCAGCCGCATTCACAGCAAATTGCTGTTTATTTCCTCCGCTCACCTCCCTGCATTGAAAAGCACTCTGCAGCCTGCCCCTGTCACATCGCATCCCGGGCGGCGCGTCAGAACCTCACACTGGATGTGCCGAGCTGAGCTGAATTACTCGTTTTTCTCCTCAGAGTTCTCCCTGCCCGCTGCCGCTGTCAGAGCAGCGATGCACACCAAGTGCTGCTCAGGGGAGCTTTTGCCAAAAGCGTTTTAAATGACGAATGTGAGCCACATTGGGAACACACGACTCTGCAGGTGCGGCATCTAAAACGAACGACTTCTGCCTACAAGGAGCGGCTGGTGGCTGAACGAACAGGCAGGGCTGCTTCCAGGGCTGCATCCAGAATCATAGAATCATGGAATAGTTGAGTTGGAAGGGGCCTGACAGCCCACCCAGTTCCAACCCGTGGGCAGGGATACCCCCACCAGACCAGTGGGCCGCAGCCCCATCCACAGCCTCAGACACCACCAGGGATGGGGCACCCACAGCTCTGGGCAGCAGTGCCAGCACCTCACCGCTGCTGGGGAAAGAATTTCTTCCTCGGTACTGCTGGGAAGGTTCTCACCCCGAGCACTGCCGTCCTGCAAGCACAGAGGGCTTCGGATTGTAAAACAGCACAGCAAGGATGGGATGAAAACTCATTAAGTCAGCTGTCCAGTAGGATAGGATTACAGCCCCTTTGCAGCCATTGATTTAAATTTACCTTTGCTCTTTGGAAATAAGCCTCTAACCAGCACTGCTGGGCTGCTGAGCCCTTTTCTGCTGAGCTCCAGGGATGACAGACAACCGTCAAGGCAACAACTGCATGCCAGGACTTTAACAATTGCATATGCGATGCATTCCCCTCTTACAGTGGTTATAATCTTCGAATCAGCTGGAGCTGACAATGGAAGTTTAACATTAATGACTTTCTTATTATGGATGGAAAAACCTTTCGGAGCTAATGAGCAGAAACAGGAGCACTTGGCTCCTCCCTGGGGAAGTGACTCCATGGTCACCACTGGTGCTGTGAGCAGGGCTGGGGCGATGGCCATGCTGGGTGCACCTGGGTGCAGAAAGGGCTGCAAGGATCTCAGGGAGAAAGCAGCCAGGAGCCCATCCTGCAGCCACCTGCCAGGTGCAACACCTCTCCTGCAATAAACGTCCTGGGAGCAGCATCCAGACAGGGACAGCTGTCAAGGTGAGAAAGAGGAGGACTTCAGTTTTAATCTTCACAGCCAGGCAAAAACCGGACCCAGCAAGTCTCATGTTTCATTTTCAAGAAGATCCCCTGGGAGCACGGAAGAGGGTGATCAGGGGGACAGCGTGTGCCCTTGGGGTGTTGGCATCTGCTGGGCACACCTCGGGCGCACAGTGCCTCACTGCCAAGCAAAAATACACAAATGCAGCGAGCCACGAAACAGAGCGGCATATGATGAGGACAGGCAGGTACTTATGCAAATAGCTGTTAACACTCAGCCAGACAGAGCTGATAAGCTCCCGGGCCAGCTGGAGGCTCCCGCAGCCCACTGAAGGGGGAGGAGGAGGACAGCTTTAGGATGACAATAGGGAACCTAAAAGCAGGAGTGAGGTGCGGAGCTGGGAAGGCTGCACGGGGCTGCATTGCTTCCTTACTGACCCACTGCAGCCCGGCTTGGCCATCACCCAGCTCCCTGAAGCATCCCTGTGCTGATGCCCACCAAGGTAAGCAGTGCCATCCGTGGCAACGAGGAAGAAATCCTCTGCTTTGTGAGGATGCAGCACAAGGAGCACGGCGGGTCCCCAAAGGCTAGCACAGTCCCCGCAGTGCTGGCCAAGCACCCCAGGAGCACAGCTGAGGCAAATCCTCCTCCTGCGATGCTGCTGGGGATCCCCCAGGAAGCAGCATCTCTGCCCTGGCTGGGCTGCTGGTAATCAGATAGAAGGGGTTTAAAATAATCGTGTCTAAGCAGCTGAAATCCACATTGGAATAGGTAATGGGGTCAGAAGACAAGCAGTGCAGCCAGAGGAACTGGAGGGCACCAGGCGGGGCGCAGCACACGTTGGAGCCAGGAGCTCACTCAGCACCCGCTCCTCCAGCACTGGGCAACTGGAAACCTGTGTGGAAGACTCCACATGTCCTGGGGTCTTGTTCTTGGAAAGACCTAAAAGGAAGAAGGCAGAGGGGAAGACAACACTCACCAAGCCAGGGAGCCCCCACGGTTGGGTTGCTTCTTCTCTCCCCATCACATCCAGCAGCAGCAGCCTGAGCTGGGCAGGATCCTGCTGCCCCAGAGTTCTGCTGCTCTCAGGGCTCGGTCCCAGCAGCTCTGGGATGCAGGAAACCCTCCTGCTCCTGCAGCATCACTGCACACAGGGCCCCAGACCCCATGGGGCTATCTGCCGCCCCAACACCCACCTCAGGGAGGGGGGAAAGGAGCAGGAAGGAAAGGAGGGCACTACTGCCATGTGTAGGGAATGTTTGCTTTGCAGATTTGCAGCTCGGGTTAGTGACATAACGCTGTGATGCTGAGAGGCTGGACCTGGGCCTTCCTGTGGGATTCCCCTAGGAACAAAATATTACTGCGATGTAAAACCGAAAATTGAAACGGCCTGGTGATTCACCAGAGAAAATGCCTCTCTCTTTTCCCTGTTCAGTGAGGTGGGTACGAATGTTGTGGGGATTGAAAGAAAAACTGAAAAAGCCTTTAATTAATCCCCGGAGGCTAAACGATGCCAGATATGGACAGGATTCCTCCCCTGGAGCAGGGATGTGGTGCTCCGGCTCAAGCACAGGGCTGGGGGAGCTGAGGCTGCTCCTGAGAGAAGCTGCTGCTCACAGGGACTTTTGGAAGTGCTACCTGCCCCAGGGAGACCTTCCAAGTTCAAGGTCGGGTTTGTTTGTCTTCCATCCTGACAGACACCAAATGTTTCGTAATATTCAGGAAGTCCCTTTTATCAGCTTCCATTCAGTTTATAAGATTAAGAGGATGGAAAAACAAATACTGGTCCTGGATGGAAAGTGCTGGCAGTGGCCGGGCCAGCACTGTGTTTGTGTGAGGACTGTTAATAGGGCATCTCCTGCTTCCCCGAGCCAGGAAGGGCTGCCTGCAAAGAGTGCTGCTTCTTGTGGGAAGGGCTGTGCTGGGGATAACGGCTTTGCTCACTAAAACCCGATGTGCAAAACGATGAGTAAAACACAGAGCACTGCAGCTCTCACCGGAGGCTGAAGGCAGAGCTCTGTGCTCAGAAAGTGCCCTGGAAAAGAGGAGATGATAACTTGTAGAGGGAGGACAGCATCGGGTGAGACCGAGGCTGGGCCGAGGTGTGGTGTGGGAGTCCTGAGGTGTCCAGAGGAGGAGACACACAGATTGAAATTTCAGACGAAGTTAAAACGTGGTAACAAGGAGCTCCGGAGCTCAGTGACTGCTGGGGGAGACCTCAAGGTCCCGTGGGATGCTCAGCAATAGCCGAGCTGCGAGTCCAGCTGTGGAAGGGAGCACAAAACCTGAGCATGTGCCATGCATGCACCTTCCTTTTACTGACTGCTTTGTGCAGAGCTGCATTTCTCCTTGGAGCTCAGAGCTGCAGATTGCATTTGATTCTGATTACAGAGCGGCGGTAATTAAACCTCGGGAGCATTAAGTGAACGAAATGCCTGGATTTT
This sequence comes from Pavo muticus, assembly GCA_016647715.1. Taxonomy (NCBI): domain Eukaryota; kingdom Metazoa; phylum Chordata; class Aves; order Galliformes; family Phasianidae; genus Pavo; species Pavo muticus. The sequence goes on from JACDJE010000418.1 coordinate 207,757, forward strand.
ATCATGATGTGAAATTGGCAGTGAGATTCTGATCTCCACAGTAACTGAAAGCTGTTGGCTGTTTTGCAGATCACTTATTTCCTCAGCTTACATATGAGAAAATCCTCCTGCAGTTTGTTTTTCCCTTGTACAGACACACACCGTCCTCAAGGAAGTTCAGCAAACGCACTGCCAGCCCTGCGTGCCGCTCAGCCTGCACAGCAACCACCTTCAGCACAGCGTGGCTCTTTAATAATACTTTTCAGGACCAGCGTGGTTATCTCCACGGAAGAAACACACCGCAATTAGCAGCAGTGTGCTGCCGGAGCAGCACGAGCAGAAGGCAGTGAGGCTGCAGGCTGTGCCCGCTCCGCTTCGTGCAGGCACCAGTGAGATCAGTTATTCTGATAATCACACAGTTGCTTGTACAGGAGATTGGGCTTTGTCACTTTCAAAGGACAGATGTTGCCACACAGGCTCTCATCGTTGGCTTTCTGAGTAAAGCACGTCCTCCCAGCAACAGGTTTACCGCAGAATCCTTCCAGCTCTCGATGTCTGCAGAGCAGGTATTACTCACCCAGTTGCCTTCTTATGCAAACGTGCCGGCAGTGGGATCGGGGGATGAACCGTCTGAACGCGGTGCTGCTGGAGATACCCCTCCCTCTGTGGCACCTGCGGTCCGCAGCAAAGAGCTGCCTCGGGGCTCCGGTGCTGCGCTCTGGGCAGACGCTGTCCCTGCAGACTTGCCCTGTTGGAGCACCGGGCACTGCGTGGTTCAGTGGGTCCCTTCACCTTCATCACTCTCACCTCAGCCCCAGCCGTGTGCCGAGTGGCAGCAGCTGTCACAGCGTGTGGGAGCACACACACGTACACAGCCACTTCTGCAAGGTATGGGGAGAGCTCCCGGCATCCCCACAGCGCTGCCTGGGAGAGAAGTGTCAGGAGGAGATGCAGGGAGCGCACAGACCCACTGCTCCCTGCTAACACCCATTGCCTGCCCATGACAGCAGAGCACCCTATGGGACCTCGAGTGCCACCTCCCAGCAGGGCTCCCATCGGTGTTCCTAAACCTGAGTAGCACGTGCACTTCTGGCGGATGCTCCCCACTCCAGGTGGAGAGTCTGGGAGGAGACAGTGCATCACTTCTCAGTGTCTGTCCCACCTGCATGGAAACACACCAACCCAAACCCAGAGCTGTGATAAAGAGCTCTCTGCAGAGAGAGAGGCGGTTGCTGCTGGGGCGGATGAGAGTTAAGACAGTGTGATGGTGGCTTTCAGTTTGAAGAGAATCAGAAAGAAGGAGCTGCTCTGTAGACGTCTGCGTTTGCTCCTGAAAGAATCTGAGCTATTCTGTTACTCACATCAAACGAAACCTGAAGGAAGTGCTGCTGCACTGCACCCAGGATCTCACACCTCCTGCCCATCCCACCAAGCTGTGATGGCATGCTCTCCCAGTCCAACTGTTTGCATACACAGACCCAACTCCCCCATCTGCATCCAACGCTTCTACATCGCATCTTTGAACTCTCACATGAAAGAAATTGATATAAAAGGAAAATGTTCTCAAACCACGCAAAGAAATGAAGGCAGATGAGAGTTCTCAACATTTCTAGACTTGGGGCGGAGGAAAGGCCAGCTGATAATCATCTGCATTTGACAGGACAAGCATAACGATCTTTGAAAACCCCATCTAGGCATTATTCTGCATTCTGGCACTAAGGACAACACCACTCGATTGCGTCTTTTCTCAGGAATGGGCGGACTGGCTTGGTGGTTTGGAAAAATACAAGTAAGCATCTATTTTTTAATTATTACTCTTTTTTCCACATACCACTGCCGTTTCTGATTTGAGTGATGGGCAGAGTCAGAAAGGATAAACCACCACAAGCCCAGGCTTTCTCATCATGTTTTTCTGCTAGGAAGTTCTGGAGCTCTCAGGAGAAGCCTCATCTGTGCGAAGCCGCTGTCAGATGATGAGGCATTTGGCAGAGCGCAAAGCCGGGGTGCCACCCACGCTTTGTGATGCCAATTGGTAATGACATCAAAGTAAATACGCAGTAATCAAAATATCAATTGGAGAAATACTCCAATATCCCCCAAAGACTGCAACAGAGCTGCAGAGCAGAGCAGCCCAAATCCCCGTTGCCACCCTTCCCGTGTTGCCGTCACAGCAGTCTCCCAGCACTGGGCCCAGTGGGGCTCTGGGGCTGTTTGGAGGAGGAGCAGCACAGGGACATGGATCAGCCACCCCTGTCTGCAGGGAGCCTGCAGCATTTGGGGTTTCTGTGCCCCCAGAGCCACGCAGCGCTGCCCTTCCTTTGAGCAGGTGACGGATGGTGCTCTCCTTCCTGCTCTCCTCATTCTCAGTCTCTGCTCTTGGCAAAGCAGTACCCGCCACGACCCAAGGAAGGTCCTTGCCCTCCATCCCTTTATATCCCCATCCCCACGGGTATGAGTGCCTGCAGAACTGCAGGGCTGTCCTTCTGTCTGCTTTCGGTGAGCACCTGCAGCTCAGCTCTGAGAGGCCCTCTCACGCCTGCACACTGCTGCGCTCCGGGCCCTCGCATCTCAGAAATCTCTCCCTGCACTTCAAGCAAACTTTGTTTTCAGCAGAAACTGCTCCTTTCAGCCTTCACCTCTAAACCAAGCCTGTGTTACGGAGCTGAAATGTCCCGGCTAAGTTAGAGGAGGAAGCTGTGCACAGAGCCACGAAGATGTGCATCTGCTGCTGCAGGAAAGCAGCAGCGCGTTCCCATTGCAGCGAGCCGGCAGTTGGGCCAGCCCTGAATTACATGCTGGAGTGAGAACTTCCCTTGTGGTCACACAAAAGAGAAAGGCTTTAAAAACACCATTTTAAATGGTGCCCAGGGGTGTATTTAAAGAATAGCTAGCCAAATTCCACACTGCTTCGGGCTGCTGGAACGCCGCCGGGCTGCGGCGGGGCTGCAAAGCAGATAAGAAAGCGCAGCGCTCGGCCAATTAGCTTTAACCATCATTATATAATATTGATGTCACATTGAATATACATATATATATTCTGGCGCAGCGGCTGAAATTAAATTGATTTATTAAGTTGATACCGCGCGCCGATGCCAAGCTACCAGGTAATTGATCAGCTGCCTCGAATGAACTCCAACATGTAATTTCCAGCACAATTTGACTGATCAGCAATACCATAATTGGTTGCAAATGTCCTTCCTTCTATTTGTTTTGTTAAGTGGCTTTTTCATTAACGCAGCGGAGCCAAGTAAATAAATATGACTTTACTATTGGACTGAAAGCAGACAATAGTTGAGAAATGGATCCAAACCGGGACAGGGCTGCACGATGCTGCGCAGCCAGCACTCGATTTTTATATTCTCCCAGTTTTGCTGTGTTTCATGTTTGCTTTAGAATATAATTCCTTTTAGCAAAAGGGACTTGGCTGACAGTACGCTCTGCAAAACGCGGATCTACTGGATTTATGCCCCCAAATGCCTTAAGTCGACAGGTTTGTTACAAAGCCAAGCTTAGCTCGTGGCCCTCAGATGGCCCTGCAGAGAGAGCGCACTGAATCAGGTCCCCAGGAAGGGGCTCGACAGGCAGCACACAGACTGCCCTGCTGTCACACAGAGCAGGCAGGGCTGGGTGGTCTGTTGGAATAGAAAGGTGAAAGTGCGCTGCGGCAGCACAGCTGTCCCATCAGGTACAGCACCGGATAACTCGTGTCATTCCCAGAACGTGTCCAGAACATTGCTTTCTGAGTGTGTAATTCCTCAATACAAGGAAAGCTCTGCAATGCTTTCCCCAGCTCTTATTTTATCCTCTCCTATTGATTACGGCCCGTTTCTGGCAGTATTCTAAGCACTTGTAACCGTGTGAGCCCGGGCGATGAATTGTGGCTATCTGGTGACTTCCCAGCAATGAAACATTATTGCAGACCTTTCACTGAGTCACCACAACACATTACAGGAGCACGGGCAATAAAAAATCATGTCTGAAAGCATAAAGGCGTTGAGTCAGGAGAGAAGAACTAATCCGTTATTTCCAACTGCTCTCAGCAGTTCAGGACTTTGTATCTGTGCTTCTTTTTGTCCACCGGCCTCTGCCAGGCAGAATCATTGTTTTACTTCTGGTAGCTCCTTGAAAATGCTCAACAAAGGCTTATTCCAGTGTGAATGACATGCAAGGCTAAGCTCCTTACTCGAGGGGTGTTCTTTGGCCTTCCCATTTGGACCTCCAAGACACCAGTGTGTTGCAAAGAGGCACACTTCATTAGTGAGCCTCAAACCTACCCACAAACGAAACTGGGATGAAGGCTGTTGGGATCTGTTATCCCTCTCCTTTTGCCTATTGCTGAGGTCCAGATGGCACAGCACAGCAAGGTGTGAGCAAGGAGAAGGGGAGCAGACGTCCCTCCGGAGCCATGCAGGCACACATAGTGCAGGGCTGAGGTCTGGGATCTTGCGTTTGCTTTATGAAGAGCTCAGCACAGCCATTACTCAGCAAATAACAGCGAGAAACAGGTTTGTAATTGGCTTGTTCAGACTGCAGTCAATTATTAGCACTTACTGTGGTCTCGTGTATGTAAAACCCAGGATGAATGCTGTCATGTAAGGGCCTGTTCTGCAGCGTCAGCTCTGGGTATGAGCTTGGCTGAGCGGGGTCATGGATGGCAGTGCACGGCTCAGCACAGAACCCTTCCCTGTTTGGGCTTTGAGAGCCACCGAGTCACAGAATGGTTGAGTGGGAAGGGACCTTCCAAGCCCCTCAGGTCCCAGCCCCCGCAAGGAGCAGGGACACCCACAGGTCCATCCCAGCCTGTGCTGGGCGCCAGCACCTCCCCGGGCAGCCTGTGCCATCCTGGCTCTGCAGACAGATCTGTGGGGAAGCACTCCAAGGGCTCCTGGATGGCAGCGAAGGACACAGCAGTGCTCCAGAATAAAGCAGGAGGTTTCTCTAACACCATTTCTTGCTTCTGTCACCAAAGGCGCTTCTTCCAAAACCCAAATCTCAACTTCACCAGCCCACAGCCTGTCTAAAATCTAGGGCAGAGCTCCTGGCGAAGCATGCAGCAGAACCAAAGCTTGCTTTTCATGTGAAGAATGAAGCTGGTGCAACCCAGCTGATCAGAGGGGTTCATTAACTGGGTGCAGGGTCATTTCCCCCATAGCCTTCACAGAGGAAGGCTGCCAGCAGGCAGGCTGTGAGCAGCCGAGGGCACAGGGCTGCCCGGGCAACGGGGCTGCTGGGCTGCCAAGGCACCACGGAGCATCCCTCCCTCACAGCACAGCACCGGTGCCAGTGACTAAGCAGTTTCCATTAATCAAGCTGCAGCAGATTTCAGAAGCCTAATAATAACGTGGAGATGTAAAAATAATAATAATACGGCGGTTTTAACGTTAAAAAGGTCACAGATAAGTGTAATAGGCATTCTGGTGTTGAGACTTGCAGCTTGGTTTCGAGCAATTTTAACACTCTGTTTGATGTCTCGTCTCGGGGAGTTAGAAACTGGAATTCAACAATGCAATTAAAACGCAGCCCAGATGTAATCTGAGCCTCCTTCTACTGCTGCCCTCGCTGCTTCACCTTTTCCTCCTTCGCATCCCGCAGGTCAGAAGCACTGGTGCTGCCCTGCAGGGCCCTGCATGCCCAGGGGTGCCCCCAGCCCTGGGTCCAGCAGTGCCTGCTAGGAGCAGCAGATGCCACAGAGCCCACAGCTGGCTGTCCTGGCACCCCGAGTGCTGCCCAGCACCTCCAGCCCTGTGTGCCCAGTGTGTCCAAAGCTCTGCAGCTGGCACAGAGCAAGCGCTGCTCGTTGCATTTGTTGCAACTGTCTCGTTCCTACTTTGCTTGTACAACTTAATCCAACTAATCACCATCATGAAACGGAGCACGTTAAAGCCCTGGCCATAGGGAAGTGTTGCACTGCACTGAACGTAATCCATAAAGGGTCCTGCATCTGCACCTCCCCGTTTTCTAAGCTCCCATCTGCACAGCACATCTCCACCGAAGGCCTCCCAGACCTTTGATGTACATGTGATGGAGCACAGATCTGCAGAGCAGGCACGGCTTTGGGCTGCAGCCCTGCTGGAGCAGGCACACGACTACATGTGTGTTCAGTACCAGCAGGACGAGACGCAGGGGCTGCAAGCTGCAGACATTCCTCTGGCAGCATTAATAGAAACATTATGGAGCACCAGCTCTGTATCACCACAGCCTTGGTTGTAATGGGGGGACCCATCTTCCCAGAGCTCCCAACCCAATCCAGGAGGGGCCTGAGTTGCATTCCCACTGTCAAGTTATTCTGCCAGTAGGGGATAATACTGGAGAATTTAATTCATATTCTGCAGCATAACATCACCACCACATCATAATGCAAAAGAGCATCATGCTGATTGCACTATCAGGGTGCAAGAAATAATGTTAGCAGAAAGTAATTTGGCTTTCTACCACTTCAGTGTGCTGGTTAACCTGTTACAATGCACCCTTTGTGGATGGGGAAACAGAGGCACAGAGCAAAGCTCTCTCACATCTGGGGCATCTCACAGCATCGTGGGGCCAGGGCTCTGCTCTGAGTTATAGGAAATCCAGCAGAAGTGGCTGCATCCGTGTGCCCTAATTCCACATCCATGGAAAGGGGATAACAATGCACTCTGTTGTGAGGTGCTGAGCCACAAAAGCTATTATGGGAGCTGTGTAAGCTGCTATAAATACCTGAAGAACGAGGACATTCGGTGTTACACTAACAGAATACAAAGTCTGTATGAGCCTTTGCGTTTGGAGATGAAGGTTTGAGATAACTCCAGGAAGCTGCAAAATCTCTCCTGGACCTTCCCTCGCAGCACTGCTGTTCTCCTGAAGGCTGAGGGCCATTCCTGCCCTTACAGATACGGATCTCGAGAGCTTTCAGGCTGCTCCTGGCTGAATTAACTTCCACAGGGAAGGAGGTCACCGCTCGAGCAGTGAGCAGCAGGGCTTCAGAGCTCACTTTCAAGCTCCAATCAGGCCAGCACAGAGAGGTCACGGACCGATTTACCCCTCCTGGCTTTCTTCTGAAGTCGGGTTGCTTCAAGGGGCTTTCACAGCACCCAGAGGCTTTCCCCTGTCAGATCTGGCCCTTACTCCACAGCAAAAGGTGCTCAGCCCCTACACAGCTGTGACCTCCGCTCCAGAGACTTACCTGCAAGATCCAGCAGACGCAGACAAAGCAAAGGTACAAACCTTAAGGCGAGGGGAGGAGAAAGGCCTGACCTGCACAGGCAGGGCAGCAAAGCTCACATGGAGCAATGCAACTCCCCTCAGGAGGAGAGTTGGCTCCTGCAGCCCCAGCACCTCCTGGGGCACAGCAGGTGGGCTTCCCACAGCTCCCTTTCCCAGCCCCTAGGAAGGAGCCCAGGGACACCTCTGCACTCACTGCACATGGAAAGGCCCCCCGAGTAGAGCAGGACCCCTGTGGGATCAGAAGGATTTCAGGGCTAATCCCAATCCTCCTCAGGGCAATCCCCAGCCCTGTGTAGGTTAATTGAGAAAAGCACCAGCAAAGGAGCTCCACGTTCTGCTGTTCCCCATGCTGTGCAGTGGCTGCGATGAGAGGGAAGGAATAAAGAAGCAGAGAAGCTGTCAGTAATCCCATCTCACTGCTACTGCTCCCAGACAGATGATGTTGACAGCAAAAGGGAGGTGCCTCGGGCAAGAAAGTACCACAGAGAATGTTTTGCCACCCATGGCCTCATCAGAACCTTTGTTCTTGGGCAGATGTTCCATTTCTGATTCAGCTGTTTTCAACAAATGGATCCACACCTTTTGCTGAGGACCCGTGCAGGTGGAAAACTGGGAGAGCTGCAGCAAAACTGCGCTCAAACACATTTGTTGAGCCATATGGGATGGGGTATACAGCTGTGCCATGAGGTGCAGAGCCTGATTAAAGGGTGGTCTCCTGCCCACATCACCCAATGGAGCTGGGGAACAGAATGTGCTCAGAGCAGGCTCCTGGCACAAGGCAGGATGGAGTGTCCTGGGGAAGGAGCAGCGTGTGCTCCTACCTAAATCAGTGTCATCCCACTTAGAGAGCTCCCATTTAGCACTCCCAAGTTTTTCAGTAGCTACATTTTCACATTACCATTTCTGTTTTCAAGAGAAGGCAATGAGAACTGAAAGCATTGGGCAGAGCTGCCCTGAGGCTGGTGGAAAAAAAGTGCCTCAGCATAGAAGCAGTATATGCAGTAATGCACCTATACACAATGGTCAACTGTCAACTTCCAGTGAGAAAGAAAGGATCAATTTAATTATCATTCTCAGTTCTATATATATATATATACACAAAGCCAGGAGCAATCTGCACCTATTGCATTAGGATGTGATGAAACCACTTGCTCCAGCAATGAACTGTGTAAGAATGCACTCACAGCACAGCAGCAACCCCACTCACACGGCACAGAATGGGGCGTTCAGCTTGGAGCATCCCACCTCGGTAAAGCATGAAGTTATTTGATCAGCCTTCAGCATTTACAGGCAAGAGAAATAGATATTAGTGTCAACTACATCATTTGCAATTCATATTAAGTATTTAGAAGCAGATTTTTAAAGGTGTGTGGACGTTGCAGAAGCCCCAGCAGCGCTGCCCTGAGTGCTCTCCAGCCAACACCAGCAGCACTCAGCTCCCCAGCAGTCCCACGCTGCACCTGACATCTTATCTGGAACCACAGCCACTTCCACCCTGGCACCTGCTCCCAGGAGCTGTTTGGCCACATCCTCAGCCCTTCTGGGAACAGCCTGCTGCTCTCCACTTGCAGCACATGGCATCGGAAGGGGACGTTCAGGCCGTGCTGTTCCATTTGTGCACACATAAGTCCTGCTGGGCTGTCACTCCTGCAGACAGCTTTCAAGCACAAGGCTGACCCGGGCATGTTGGACACAGAATGTGCCTTGCAAATGACATCCAGCAACTACAGACACAAACAGCAAGGGATGATTTCCTGAATGTTTTCACAGGCAGAGAACATCTCTCAGTTTTCCTCAGAAGGGACAGTCCTGTTCCATAACACAGCTTCTCCCACACTACACATGGATTTAACTGTGCTGCATTCTCCTGAGGCTTCGTGTGCTGGAACCACTGCAAAGATACGACAAAGATTTCTACTTAATTCTGACTAGTTTGAGTATATGACCATGTAAAGGATAATTTCACTAGGACTGATTAATTAATCAGTGTTCATTAAGGTGAAGTGACAAACTCAGAACTGATCTGAAGTGCTGTTAGATTTGCTAGGAGCGGTCGCTGGTGCTCACAAACCAACAGCAGCCAAGGAGAGAGCCCTCCGGGTCAGCACATCCATGCCCCCAGCTGGGCAGCAAGTCAGATTTAAGCAACTCCCTAAATATTAGAGTAACATTTCTGGGGAAAACCCAAGGGAAGAGACTTTTGCACGCGTGCTGCCACAGCACATCTCCTGCACCCACAGCCTGGAGCTGCAGGAGGAGAGTGGAGCTGGCTGGGCTGAGCGCAGTGCTGGGAGCTCGGTGCCTCCGGCTGTGCAAAGCTCCAGCCCAAAGCAGTGCTCCTCAGCATCTCATATCCCACTCATTTGTGGCACCTCGTTCCCCCGGCACCAACATCAAGCTTGTCAAGAAGCAGACACAGAAACCTCTCGTTTTGTTGTTACCCAACATGCTGGGGAACGTTTCACAGAAACCCAGAATTTTCCCAGGCTGACATCTGACCACCACCAAACCCTTCCAGCACCACTGCTGGCATTTCCCTAAAGCTTCACACAGTTCCCATTGCAAAGCCACAGATCCAACCCTTATCGCTTACCACTCCCTCATCACAGAGCATTGCAGTGTCTGATGCTTCCCACTTATAGGTACTGCCCCCAGCGCACTCTGATTCCATCCCAGCCACTTCCCCAGCACCCCCAGCCACACTGCATCCCCCCCAGCCTCCCCAGGTGCATTTTCAAGCCTCCAGCACACGCTCGTTTCCTTTCCTTTCATCAAAGCCTTGCATTTCTTTTTGGTGACACGATTTGTCAACACATTCAGTTCGTAACCGAAAAAAAGGCTGATCAAAGAATAGCAGGTAACTCTTATTTACCGTGGGAGAGCAAACCAAATTGCTGCTATAGCTCTGTATTAGCAGCTCTGTGCTCTGTGCCTTTTTCAGCATTTCAGCTGCAACACGCTCTTCAACTCAGGACAGACAATTTAATAACCAGAAGGGAGGGAAATTTCCCCCTCAGGAAAACAAAGCTCAGTGCCAGCACTACAGTGCAGAGAGCTGCAAGCAGTGCACGGCCCCGGGCTCAGACCTGGCGTGGGATGAGCAGTGCATGGCTGTGCAGCCACACTACAGCATAGTAGGTTCAGGATGCTGAAATTTAGATTCAGATTTCAATTTGCAATAAGCCCCATGTTATTTAGATTCATTGCTTTGTCCAAGTTGGGATTTGAAAGTCATTGTTTCTGCCTCCATTTGGGCACAGCTCTGCTGCAGGAGGACATCACCCCCATGCCCTCCTGCACACCAAGGAAGGCCCCAACATGCCCCAGGGTCCTGCCCCAACATCTCTCACACTATGCTATTCCTGTGGTGTAACCATTCCTATCACTTACTTAATCTTCATTTCCTGCAGACTTCGTAACTGCCCCAAGCACTGAGCTCCCCACGGCCACAGCTCCTCCCAGCAGTCCGGAGCTGCACGTCATACCCCATACTGCTCTTCTTCCCATTCCAAGCAAATCTGCCCCCAAGCAGCCCCCAGAAACAGTTATTTCAGGGCCAAAAGTGTCCATTTGTGCCCTCACCTGACCCTTGAGTCCATTAGAATGAAAAGCGTCCCTTTACTTAACAGCAGAGTAGATATGACAGTACATACACTGTGCTTCAAACTACAATAAACCCAGCCTGGTCAGGATTAGCAGCGCTTTGTAAGGCTCTGCTTCTCATTTTCTGTATGAGCTGCAAATAAGGTGGCAGGGCAGGTACCTGGGAAGGAGCAGAGCCATCACTGAGCTGCAGCACACAGCCACCTCCTCGCTCACTGCTACATCAAAGGCAGGCAGAAGGCTTTTTTCTGGAGAAATCCACACCCCAACTCCTAAGCATGTGTGAAAGGGAGGGTTTTCAGCTTGTCACTCGAGTGACTCGAAACAAATCAGATGTTGAACCATATGGCTTTGGGGCTTTTGTTAGGCTGTACACTTTTCTCATTACAGATGAAGCCAGTGGTCCCCCCAGGGACACAGGCTGCACGCAGGTAGAGCCAGGCAGAGGCACGCAGGCTGCTGGCTACATTGCAAAAGGTGACTGGGTGATCTTCCAACCTCCTACTTCCATACTGCATCACCCCTGTTTTACAAACCAGACCACCATCCTAAGGGCGTGTAGAGACAGGACAAGGGGAAATAGCTTTAAACTGGAAGACGGAAGATTCAGACTAGATACTAGGAAGAAATTCATTACTATGTGATGAGTCACTGGAACAGGCTGCCCAGCAAGGCTGTAGATGCTCCCATCCTGGAGGTGTTCAAGGCCAGGCTGGATGGGGCTGTGAGCAACCTGTTCTGCTGGGAGGTATCCCTGCCTATAGCAAGGGGTGGAAGTAGATAATCTTAAAGGTCCTTTCCAACCCAAACCAGTCCCACATGTTTGCCACTCATACCTGTGAGTCCCAGGGGTCTCCATTAGGGGTACTCAGAACAGAGCAGCCAGGAGCCACGGGTTCCCCAACACGTACCTACAGCCGGTTGTATGCCTGCACCTCAGCTGGCAGCATCCAATGGAACAGCGCTAACCAAAGTGAGCAACCTGAGGAACCTACATGCAAAGGAGGGTTTGAAGGGGGAAATGCTGCTCATTTCCTACCAGCAGAATAGGACTGCACCAACAAGAAACTGCTCCAAGAGGCAGAGGGAATTTTTTGGCTTTCCTTCCATCTAGAATTAAGGCAAAGTGTCTTTCTGCACTACAGGATTGACAAGAAACCACCTCTCCACTAGCTGCAGAGAAAATTTATGATATCAGATCATCATAAAGCAGAATAAAAAGTGATTGCTGTAATTAAGCATGACCAGAAGTTGGCTGTTAAGGAGAAAAATGTCCCCGATGAGTGTTCCAATGCTGCTGACATGCAGATGCAATGGAGCAGGAGCCTGACTTCTCACAAACCACAGCTCTCCGAAGTCCAACAGCACTTACATCACACCCAGCAACAAAGGTCATACGTTACAGATGGAATTCTGTTCAAGTGCCACACCTGTAGCCCAGTTAAGGAGCAATAGAGGCAAGCAAAAGAGATCTTTAAATGTTGGTCCTCTCTGCATTTTGCTTTAATCCTTTTCACTGCCTCTCCAACAAACACAGCACAAATCTGCCCATTAGTGCCCATCAGCTCTGCCAGCCTTCTGGGATACAGCCAATGTCCACATGGCATGTTACGTTGGATCTACTGCTCCGGTCCATCCAACAAAGGAATCAAACCTAAGAAAGCTGTACCGTAAATATTTGGAGAAGTACAAGGTGCAAGCATAGTTAACAGCACTTCAGTAATATCTCATGCTATAGTCCACATCATTTTGGCAACACAATAATGATTCTTAACTGAGACGAATTAACCCCAGCCTTTCTAAAAAGGGCCATATATTACAATCCGAATAGGTTTAAAATCCAGCATTGAAATGCCCAAAATTTAGGTGACCGTTTGCAGTGTGTGGCTAAGAGAGGTTACAAATGTGGATCTGTATGCAGGGCTTCAACTTGGATACATTATCCCTGTCATTTAATATTATGAGTCTCATGAAGAAATTAACTCATTTTTAACATCCCAACCTCAGCTGAGCCAGGAAAGCAGCAAGGGAGCACCCACCTCCTTGGCAGACGTTCTGTCTTCAGCTCAACCCGCTACCTTACAGCCCATCCCAGCACAGAGAGCAGCTGGGGTGGGTATTCGTTCAGAACGGGATCCCTCACACTGCACTTCACCTGAGAGGCACCAGCCAGCCAACACGTGCCAGGGAGGGGACATGCAACAGCACAGCTGACCTTACAAGGGCGGCAACTACCCGGCCCTCCAGAGCTGCAAGGTGACCTCCACCAGGGAATATTCTGAGAACACCTGAAAACAAAAGGCTCCTGGGATGTCTTTTGCTCCAAGCAAAGCACTCCTCCATGACTCTTCCATCGGCTCCGCAGTAAGCCGTGGGCCGGCTGCTGTCCGCTACAGCAGAGGTCACAGCATCCCAGCTGCTGAATGCACCGGGAGGAAAATTGCTGTGCAGCTGTGAAATATGATTACAGATGTAATGTCTTCATTTCCTTCCCTCAATTCCTTTCTTCCAGACAGATGAACCGATGCAGAGGAAGGTGGTGCTAACTGAGGCCAGCTTGCTCAGCATCCTGCTGCGGGAACAATTGTGCCGCGCTCTCCAGGAAGGTTGATGAAATGCAAAGTGTCTGATTCATTCTGCTGCCTGCCATGGGAAGGGCCAGGCCACAAGCAGCTGCCTGCAGCACAGCACTGCCCAGGTGAGGAAGGAGCAGGGCTGCCCTGGGCAAATGTGCTGCTTGGTGCTGCCCACTGCCACCGCGATGAGAAGCGGCAGCCTCTGGGGGGACAGCTTTGGTTGTAGGCATCTCTTGGCACCGCTGCAAAACTGAAGCACCCCTCTCAGCGTGGGCTGCGCACCCGTGGCACTGCAGAAGTCCTGAGAAGAACTCAGGGTTCCTGGCGAGAAGAAAAACATCCATCACTTCCCAGCGGTGCCTTTGGGTTTCAGCTACTGCCTGGAGGGTCAAACACTGCTCCAGGTGGGTCTGCAGTGGGGGATGCTTTACGGCTTGCTCCCTTTCCTGTACTCGTTGACTGCAAAGACACAAACACTTTGTCACCTAAGAGGTGATCCGAGCCCCCAGCTTAGCTCAAGAGGCATGGAAGAGCCTGCCATGGCAGCCTTAAAACTCTGAGGCTCTCCTTGAGCTTTGGACCTTACATTGGATCATTAGGCTTAAAAGGATGCTTTAAATTGGGTAATGCCCAATTTTAATTTTCCCTCTAGATTATCTTTGTAAAAATATATAAAAGAAAGGAAAATGCTGCAAGGGGACAAAACCAAAATCTCAGCAGTGTCAAATGCCTGACAGAAGTCAATATATTTGACATCTACTGTTTTCCTTCTATCCACACGGTCTGTTAGTCTTTAAACTGAAATTAGAGTGCTTTGACATGATTTGTTCTCAGCAAATCGGTACTGGCTGTTGCTCATCTTATTTTCCAGGGTGGTGATTATTTGCTGCAGCAGTTTCCTGGACGTTCTGGGTAAGCTGACTGTTGCACCGCTCTCCTGCTCCTTCTCCCCTCACCTCTCCCACCTTTCAGAGATAAGCAATACATCAGTTTTCTGCTATCACCCCAGCCCTCCCGTGAATTCGGAGATACCATTAACAGTTCTGAGATTACTAAAGCCAGTGCTTCCAGTACTGTAGGATTAAGGCAGCCCCAGCCAATTTAAAAACCTCTGACTTATCTAAGAGCTCTTTTATCTGTTTCTCCCCTAATATAGACTGATCTGCGTGTGTGTGTGTTAACGTTAATTGTGGCAGGTGCTTATACACCATTTACTTTTTACTGAAGACTGGATGGAGAGAACATAAACACTTCGTTTCCGCTGATGAGGAGCTTTTCATCTCGCTGAAGTAACTGACAAATCTTTAATTTGCTCTCCCTCCCGTTATCAGTGGGTTCAAGAACCATTTCTTGTTACCCCAAAGTCTATTGCTAGCTACATTGGATTTTCTTTGTTTATGCTTTTCCCTTACAGATTTGAGCTATTTCTTTATCATCATCTGCAGTAATCTTACCGACTAACCAGTTTTCATAGCTCTTTCCTCTGATGCCAATAAGGAATGTGATTCAGGAGACCAGCTGCATCTCCTGTATTTTCTCTGCACTGGAATAGTTGGCATTTTGGCCTTTTCTCTCCCATGGAAGCTGTCAGTTCCCCAAGCTCACGGAACTCACCTGTTGTGAAGGCCAGCTTCCCTTTCCTTCTATGGACCACGAACACTAGAGTTCCATTGGCAGCATCACCAAACAGTCTTCCACTTCCAGATTTTCATCTCCTTTCTTCTCACTACATAAAGTGCCCAAGAGCCCCACCTTCCACACTTCTGCTCATCTTTTACATCCAAAAATTGCCCATAAGTCTCAGAGAAGGCTCCTCAATCTGCATCTTCAGGTGCTGGCCCGGGTTGCTGTGGGTCACGGCTTCCATGGTGCCTTTGAGTTTGGGTTGGGGTTTTTTTTGTAGTCTCAGGTTCATTGTACAGAGCAGTTCAAGATGCAGAGCACAGCAGCCAGAGCTCCCTTGGCACAGCATGCAGGCAGACGACAGCTTCCAAAGTGGCAGAGATGGGCAGAGTGGCCACTCGGCCACTGGGTGAGCACTGTGCTATCGCTCCAACCGGCTGAGACTCCTCTAAGTGCTCACGTTGTGAGTTCAGTCTGAATTTGCAGCTCCCTGGCCATCCATCATTTCTTCCAAGGGTCGTGAAGAAGACATCATTGAGCTGGCAGCGCTGATCCGAGGACACACCGGGGATTTCTCTACAGCAGGAACTCAGCTATAAGTCTGCTTTACACATCTGGAGCAATGGAAATAGCCTTAATTGAGGCTATAAAGCAGCTCACGATGACATTTTCTGCCAGTTCTGCGTATCACAGAGGATATCCATGCACTGAAAAGCCTTAAATCATTTCTGGGCTGGAACATAAAATCGATCTACTTAAATACATTTTTTAAGAGTAAAGGGTTCACTGAATACTGCCTTCCACTTTCACAAGTAGGGACTCAATGGTGCATATAGATTTATCCTCTGCAAAGTGTTTTTCCCATAGGTTT
The DNA here is from genome assembly GCA_016647715.1 of Pavo muticus. Classification (NCBI taxonomy): domain Eukaryota; kingdom Metazoa; phylum Chordata; class Aves; order Galliformes; family Phasianidae; genus Pavo; species Pavo muticus. The sequence goes on from JACDJE010000418.1 coordinate 223,612, forward strand.
TGCTTTAGCTGCCTCCACAACCAAGTTCGGAGTGCCCGGTTCCCTTCAATGCATGATTTCCAGCGGCCAGTGTCAGCAGTGAGTTGGAGGCAGGCTGCACATCAAAGGCTTTGATCTCCATTCATCTCCACTTAACTAAAAGGAAGCCACATCTGGAGAATTTATCTTGTTCTGCAAGCTATAAATACGTATGGTTTGGATACAGCGTAATTAATCAAAAGGCTTAAACAGAATACATGTGGTGACCTGCAAAGATGCTGGATTGCAAACTATGGAACTGATGAAATATCTTCTTACGCACATTTCTGTGCACATCCAAACCTCTCGGTGTTTCAGCACCTTTGGTTACAGATCAGTACTGAGGACGCATGCCTTCATGAGGACTGAAGAGTTAAGGTGCTCCATGGCTCTACATAAAGCATGGTAGCAAATAGTTTCCTACACAGGAACACCAAAGAGCCCCAACTTGTAGGATCTGGAAACAGAACAAGGATCTTGGTTTGGTTTTGAGTCTGGATTTCTCACTCTCAAAATCTGGACCAACTTACATGTCTGGATCCCATCCCTGATTTTTCCCATTTACCCAAAATCAGCCATAAACAGCACAAAGTTTAATCTAATCAGGCAGCACTTTTTAAAAAGGTAATCAGGCTCCAGTGGTGACTACCTACTTTATTCCACTAAATACGACTGATTTCATACCCAGACAATTGGAACTCCTGATTAGCTGAATCCAACACTTGTGATTATTTTGATGCTTACACGCTTTTGCTGCAGCTCTTTCAATACGCAGTTGCTCTCTTTCCAGGCTGTACCTACAAGCTGTGGAATACACACAGCTGCGGAGCTGGATGAAGCACATTTGCAGATGAATGGCTGAGGTCTGTGCTGGGAGATGGATGGGTTGGCAGATGTGTCATCTGCTTGGGAACCAGCCCTGACGGTTCTGAAGACAGACTGGAAAAAATGAGAAATGAGGATCACTCCGAAGATGCTCCAAAAACAAACCAGCAGTGATGCAGCGTGCTCTGCCACTGCCTGCCAGCTGTGGCTCTCACTGGACTGTTCCTTACAAGCATCCGTGTGGCCTCCAGCTGGCAGAGCCAACACCAAGTGGCAAGAAAATGAAGCTCAGGGAAAAGGCTTGTCTTTGTAGTCATGACTGTCAATGGAATAATTACTCTCTTAAAATTCATTTTCCACAAGGTGGAGGGGAAATAACTGTAATGAAAGGCAAACACCGAGGAGCAGGCTGGGGCAGCTCTCAGTATCCAAGCAACACAGATACTCTCATCATTATTATTATGATTTCACCTTTTAGAGAAACTCCAGTCTATGGCTAACTTCCCATAATGGGCTCCATTAATATTAATTAAGTCTCGCAACTCCTGAGTGATGCAGCTGAGACATCCAGCTTTGAGGCAAAAACCAGAGAAGTTACAGGACTGAAAAAGACACAAAATCTGCCACGAACCCAGAAGCAACCCACCCTCCTGATGACCCAGGTGAACACGAAGCTGCTGGGACGGCTGCTGCTCATGTTTTCACAATGAGTGGGTAAGGTTTCACCAGCACCAGCACCCACCTGCAACTGCATTGAATCCAAAACCGAAGGCATAGAGGGAATAGAAACACACGGCGAGCCCAGCACTAAGAACCATTCCATGATTCTATAGTTGATTGTTGAGGTCCCTTCCAACCAAAGCCAATCACTGATCATTCTCCCAAGATTCTCTAAGATATCCTTGATTTCTAGAGCAATTCTAGAGCAAGATCAACGAGACCAATTTACAAAGCAAGTCACCTTCCCTCCCATCTTCAGAGAACAGCCCTGCTCACTACTTTTACCCATGCCAAATCCTTGCTATGGGCTCCAAGGAGAGACCTTGATCTCATTTATCCAACGGCATGCTCTGAAGTAGGTGTTTCTCAGGAGAAAGGAAAAAAATGCGAAGGACTGAGTAGTGCTTACTCATTCCCAGCCTCCTGGGAAAGCATCTCCTAACCCTGCTGCCATATTTAAAGCAGGATACTTGCAGATCTCAAATTGGTATTCTGTTGACTCAGTATTTTTGCCTGTTCACACCCATTGCTGGGTAATGGAAATTTGATTACTGACAGTTTGCACCACAACATAATGCTTTCAAATGAAATGCATGCATGGAGTCCATCCATACCACTTTTTTCAACACCTGGTTTAGAGCAATTAATCATTATGAAGCCTGGTGTGCTGAGTTCAGGCAGCCGCTGCGAGCAGAAGAGAACTCTGGCCAGTGAAAGCCACATGTCAGAGCTGCTCGCTGGGGCTGATTTCACCAGATCTTGCATGCTTGGCTGACCAAGTCAGCAGGGGCAGCACAGAAAGTTTAGCTTTACACTGATTTGAAAATGAACAAACAAATCTGATACTCCAAAATTCTCCCCAGGGTTGCAAAGAAGAAAGTACTTGTATTGGATGTTTAATAATTAGTAATAAGTGACTGTGGACTCGTCCCACCAGTAACAAGCATCCTGCACAAGGGAAAGCAAGGATGATATAAGCGCTGCAACTACAGAGCTACCTCACAAATACACTTCCTTTATAGTGCAGTTGCCAGACCGAAGACAAAAAACAAAACAAGGCAGATAAAAATAAAGAAAACTGGTCCATCTGCATGGGTGTGTGGTCAATGCGGTCCCAGAGCAGTAACTCTCCAATCTATGAGGGTAACTGCACTGAAAAGCCCAGAAGAAAAAGGCAAAGCATCCTTTCACCAGATACCATCTGAGAGTCAGCTTTTACAGATACATCTGTCTTGAGATGATGCTGATGTCTGACGGGCCTAACTTCAGGCATAACCACAGCTGCACTTGGCTTCCCAGCCTCCTGCGCCAGGAAGCGGAGCTTCGCTCCTCGTTTAATTACCGCCTGCAGAGCCGTGGGGCTGGAGGGAAGAGCTGTCTTCATCTCCCATCTGTGGTTTCACTCAAAGTCATTCTGCTGCTCTGGGGGGGGATCCAAGGCTGCTGATAACGTGCCTTCTCCATATACACAACAAGCCCTGTCTGGGGTTGAGACCCGGCAGCAAGAAGGTAGTTTGTCCTTCCCATAGGGAACCACTGAGACCAGCAGGAGCACAGCCACCCACCCACTCACAGCCACCACCTGCAGCCAGCAGGAAGGCAGCCCAGCAGCCTGCCCAGACCCTTCCGTGCCAGGCACAAAGCACCCTTGCCAGGTCTTGCACTGTGTCCATCAGCAGGAAATGGCCAAAGGAGGCTTCTGCTGCTGGGAGCTCCTCCTGGCTTCGCAGAGCCATGACTCCAACCTGCCTGGGAAGGTCTGGGGCCCTGTGCACACCACCAGGAATGCCCAGCCAACAGGACATAGCAGGCAAGTGGCTTTGGTAGGACTTGAAGCTAAAAACGGAGGTCTGTGTTTCACTTGCACATGCTCATCCATAGGAAAAAACATAAGATCCATCAAAGCAGTACAGACAGCAACCAGCCACTGTATAACTGCCCATCCTGGAGCAGCTCTACAACCCACAAGCACTGAGGCACTGATCCCAGCGTAGGGAAAACTCGAGCAGTGGTGACATCCACGTGGCCTTTTTATCTAGCTCTCAAACACCGCTTTTCACTTCACACTGGCGCCTGTCCTCAGACCAACCCCGATCCATACCAGGAAGCAATGCCCACAGAATGGGGCTGTTGTGAATGGCTCCTGCAGCCCCGCTGCTCTCACTGCTGGGGAATGATGCTGCATTCCAGCTACCATCAGACTGCGGGTGCTCAGAAACCACCATCACTTGAGCTCTGCACTTAAGGGTACTTCAGTTTATAATTTAACCCCTCAGGAATAATGAGTGAACAAGCACGCTACAAGCAGGGCTCCCGGGGGAATCCAGAAGAATCACAAGGCATTTACTCAGAGATAACCCAAGCGTACACACAGATTCCAGCAGAGCATTACACATTTCCGGGCACTTCCAGGCCCTTCAGATCCCATGCCATCACTCAGCTTTCATTGTGCCGGATGCCTCCTGGGCTCCCTGCTCACAGTCCTCCAGCTCCACTGCACCCAGCAGCCACATCCCCTCTTAACAGCACTTAAATTTGTCTCTGCTCCTTCCTGCTGCAGATTTTCCATCCCTTACAGAGCACAGATCCAAGTCTCTGCACAGCAAGGCACTAAATAATACAACAGCTCCATGAATTCAGGCAGAATTCATACATTTGATGCAATCAAATGTCCGAAACCTTCTTATTCCCATGACTTGGTGCCCAGCACTCCGGTGGCTCCCTGAGGGCTCCACCCATCCCTCACACGTGTTTGCAGTCTCTGCAATGTGACTATCAGCACTTCACGGCCCTCCTGTGAAAGGTTCTGCAAAGTTTTCAGACAGAGTAAATCAGTTACACATCTTACCATCACCACGCATGAGTACATCAGTGCATTTTTATTAATTGAGCAGCCAGTCTGGAGCATTTCAGCCCTGATTTAGGCAACGCATTCGCTAGTAACAAATTGGAAGTGTCTCACAAAGTGCTGTCAGCTGATGCTTACAGCTGCAGAGACGGCATCTGCAGGAAGGAGGGGAGCTGGGAAGAAGGATCCATCAAGGTGAGACAGAAGGAAACCCTTCCCCTGAGGATGAGAGAGATGGGGAGCACATGGAAATACTGATTCTGGGGAGTAAATGACACCAATTCCTGTTAGAACTGTCTGAGCCAGGGAGGAAATGAAAAATTGCCATCCGAATGAAAAGTGCTACAAGCAGCAGAAACGCGTGCAATGAAAGCTTCGCAATTGGGAAGGAGAAAGGAGTAAAAAAACACAGCAGAATCTTCAATCTCAGCAGAAATTTAGGGAAAAACCCAACAGGCTATGTTTAAAGCAATCGTTTACAGTGATTTTCTTTACTCCTAAGTTATAGTGTGCATGCTCTCATTCCAGCTGAACAAGGCAGCCCTTTTGCTGATGCAGAGCACGTCTTACTAGTTCATTTTAGGCACAATGCACAGAGAATTAGGTGCACAATTCCTGTTAACAAGAATGGAGATTACACACGTCTCCTTCCCTCCTGCACATCACAGAATAAATAACCACAAGTGTGGGGCAGGGAATGCCAGACAGATAACTCTGCTTTGGTTACAGGGAGTAAGAGGGCCCCGCTTAGGATCCATGCTGAACCAGAGGAAATATTTCTCTGCTGTAGCTGTTCCTCCTATCTACCATTTACAAGACTGATGACCAGCCTCAATATGCAGCAGTTGAATACAAATCAGCCTGCTGGCTTTGTGTTGTGCAAAAACATGAAAAATAAATGCCTGAATTTTACCTTCTTGGGAAATAATGCAAACACCAACACAATCACACGCCTGGCTCCCAGTATAGCCTCAATCAGGGCACAATTCAGCTCTGACGGGCTTTTGTAAATAAGTAGCTGCCCCTTTGAGGCATGTGACATGCACTTCAGCACAGCCCCACCACCTCCGGTCTCCAATCTGAGCTCCTGCAGCACCCAGGAACTCGTGGGGTTAGGAAAGGGCACACCTGCAGAGCTGGGCCCTGGGGATCCCTGCAGTCAGCACAGCAGTGGCCCTGGGCTGCCCATACCATTCAGCTCCATGTAGAGCTTGGAGGCATTGGTTGGACACAGCTGGATGCTATGAGCAGAGACATCCCACACCAAGAGGACACTGCTGTAGGGAAGTCCTGTAACTCCAGTTTCAGGATCAGAAAATAAACTGGGCCAGATGAACTCTGGAATTAAACATCCTTATATTGAGAGGAAACCGCTGTTGGTGTGAAGGCTCAGACATGGAAGAAAAGATGCACAGCAGAGAGCAGACAGAGCTCAGCAGTCTGTATTGCTGAGACGTGCCGTACTTCAGTCTGTCACCAAAAGCTGCTTTTGTGGCACATCCAGGTGTTTGCACAATCATGGCACTGGGAGGCCATGCCAGCTCCCAGCTCTGCTCCTGCAGCTCCAAAGAGGAACCATCTCCCAGCACCAACCACATCCCTGCAAGGAGCTCTGCTCGGAGCCTCTCATGCAGCAGCAGGCAGCACCATGCTAACCTAACCCAGCTCCTCACACCACACTTCCCTTCGCTGCCTTCCTGGTTGTTAAAGCTGTCACCATGACTCAGAATTCCCCTATCAGATTCTCTGAGCGGGGAGATTCCCAATACATTATATGGCATTGTGAAGCTATTAAGCTACTTAGGTTTATATCACCTAAGCTGCTTAGGTTGATATCACTGAAGCAGTATGCTTTTGAAGATCTTGATGCGTCAAGCAGTGTAATTACAACCAAAGGTCTCAGAGGTTCCAACCACTGAAGATCACAGAGAGGGTCTCTATCATTTAGATGGCAACGCTGACTGAAAAGAAAGCATCCAAACCCCAGATGAGTTTCACTCACAGAGCTGATGGCAAACACAGACTGAACCACCAAGGCAACACTGTTTTCCCCACAAAGCAAAGTGCTCTATCGTTCTTCGGTTAAGAAACCCAACAATGAAGAAAGATGTCAATTAGGTGTCAATTTCTCTGCCAGCACCTGTTTTAATAGATTGCTAAATTTCAGGCTTCGTGGTAATTGCTGAAGTGACTCGGAGCTCCAGCACCAACCTAATCTTGCTTTCCAACTCCTCTAATGGCATTACTCGTGTATTCATCAAAGCACGGGATGTTTGTACCAGCAGTCTGCAGATAACCTGCTCACTCGGTGCCGCTGCAGAGCTGTCAGGCCCTAATAACTCACTTCCTGAATAAATCCTTCAGAGACTCCATACCCTGAACATGAAGGGAGTAAAATATTCTTTTGATCATTAGTTTGAAATATTTTCTTCATCCTTTTAACAGAATGCAGTGAGCAGGAAGACAATTAAGTCAGATAAACCGATACACAGACATTCATAATGACGTGCTGCATGCTTTGCAGTGATGCAAAATGAAGGAGATCCCCTATTCTCCTATGCACACCTGAGCTCAATGTCACTGCATTTAGAGCTGAAATGTTCCTGCAGGTGTTGTCTGAGCTTCCCACCAGTCTTGGCAACAAGTCTTGTAACCAGCATGGAAGGGCCATCCCTCAGAATGGACCAGAACATCCTCTGTTTGTGAATTTAATGCACAGGGTTACTGTAGCAATTGGACAGATCAATACGATGGGAAAGGTTACAACAAAGGTGTGATGGCAGAAGGACCAGCACGACAGAAAGGTGCTATAAAGGAAGGGAAGAAGATTGCTCACCGTGTCAGAAGATTCCAGGTTTGCAGGGGAAAGCTTCACCAAGGAGGGACCTCCAGAAAGAGCTCCTTCCCCAGACAGCCCTTCAATGAGGTCTGAGAGGTACAGCCAGGCTGCACCCCTTCCTCTCACACAGCTGAACTGCCTCCACCTGTGCTCCCAGGGCTGACGGGTCCTTTCCCAGGTGCTCCATCAGCGGTTCAGGCCAGGACTCAGCAGTTCCCGTACAGTCACCATGCATACAAAACATCAAGGCAGACATAATTACAAGACTTCTGAGTCCATCCTTCTCTAAGTGATGTGCAAGCTCCTTTACAGGCAGAGAGAGAGAGCCAGGCTGCTTTCATGCTGATCCTCCAGCACTCGTACCTGCATGGTATGAAAACACAGTTTCTAAGGAAGAACAAAACCAAGTAGCAGTTTAATTTCTAGCACTCCAGAATGCTTCAGAGAATCCCTTTAAGATTACAGAACTGCACAAACAGAGGTGGAAGGGAGATCCCCGGGTCTAGGAAAACTGCACTGTGTAGGTTGTTTCTGGAGCTGGAAAGCATGTACTGAGGGCAATCAAGGTTCTTACTTCAGGCGTGCATAAAATCCATATGGCTCTCTTATTAAGTATACAAAATGCTGTAATGCTATTACATGATGGAAAGTACAGAGATAAAAGTGGGGTGGCAAAGTCTTCGGCTACAGCAAACAAAGACAAGCCCCAAATGCAGCAGCCATGGACACAGAAACAAAGGAAAAAAGCTGCTTACCTTCAGAAGACCTCAGGTAGGCAGGAATCTCCAACAAGACCCCTTCACCTCCGCTGCCAATTGCTAAATGAGGGCTGGGAAGGGGTGGATCCTGGCTCCATCCCTTCCAGTCACTCAGCTGCATTGCATGCACCTGAGCTCCCCTGGGCTGGCCCTGCCTTCCCACCAGGTGCTCCATCACTGCTTCAAGCCCTGACTTAGCATTTCTGCTACAATTGCCAAGCATTAAAAAAAACCCACACAAAACCCACAAACATTAAAAATCGGGGTAGCTGATTAGGAACAGGCAGGCCACTGTCCTCCTCGTCACTCCTTACTGTTTTGTTATTCTCTCGTGCTTCTGTGTCCCGTGGAATTTCACCACCTCCTGCCCTACACCCCAACTGAAAGCCCTGAGGAACAGCAGCCCTGGCTGCACAGAGCCCACCATTATTCCAGTGCCATATGCTAAAAGAATCCAACATCACGCACTGAGAACATCTTCCCCTTGCTTTATAACACCAACACACAAATCTTCCCTGCGGTGTTGCTTATATTGATGTGATTTTATCAAGGGAGCCAGGAGCAACAAGTAGAACCCTGAGACGGTTAAAGCATGCTTCAAATTCATTTAAAATTATGTGCTCTCTCACTAGACTCATACATCTTCACAAAGAAAATGGCAAGCAATCCAGAACATGCAAAGCATAACGACGTTCAGATGTGTATAGGCATAAATAGCAACTTCTAAACCAAGAATTTGCCTCTGGAGCCTTTTCAGTAGGCTGTCAAATAGAAAATATTTAAAGGGAGGCTATGATAGCATAATTTCTCTTTGTTTGAGGCAAGGATGGAGTGAATGTGTCATACGGCACTAAGAAAGAACAAGAGAAATCTCAGAGATCCAAAGTGAAAGGACTTCATTATGGAGGAAATCCTCAATTCATTTAAATCAACCACAAATCTGTTGGCTTCAGTAGTTCTGGATCTCATGACAGTCCCAACAACAAACAAATAAAAATACAACGAATTTCAGCACCAAAATGCACAATTTCAGCCCTCAGTAATCTTGCTGTGCGGGAACGCTCAGGGTCCGCATCCACACGAGCTGCAGGAGCTGGCTGTGGGTCAGCAGCAGCAAATGGGCACACCTCACTCACCACTTAATGGGGACTCCTGGCTGCTGCTGAGCTACAGCCCAACCTTCCAGCATGGAAGAACTCCTTCTAAATGTGAATATATTGGGGATTTCTTTGTAAATAATTGGGATCTTGCTACTAACAAGTTGGAGTGGTTTAACAAACTGACGTTCAAGGTGCCCTTAGGAACACGTGGTGCACAACCTGCAGGCAGCAGAGCACCTCGCAGTGCCCAGCTGCAGTCCTGCTGACCTCTCCCTAGCAGAAGCAGAGTCTGAAACACTCCCCTCGCATCCAAATTGCAGAGAAAGGCACCAGCAAGGAGTGAAACAGAGCAGCCCTCGCCTGCTGGGTTACTGCTCCGTGACCACAAACACAGCCTTATCTCCAAACGCAGCAAGGACGAAGCAGATGAATCACAGTGCAAATATCTGTCATTTCTTCTGGTTTGCTTCGTGCTACAGAAGGGCAAGCAGGCAAACAAAACCAGCAAAAACAAATTGAGCTCTCCGGTCTACTTCTTATCCCACTTAATAAAGGGTATGCTTTGCTACCACTTAATTCAATGGAAAAATTCCTTTAGGTCTCCATGGGAACGACATTGGGTCTATAATACTCAACCATAAGTACCAAATTCTACAAGCTTTGGCTGCAACTTTTTAGTGTCCTTTTAAAGATCTCTGTGGATAAAGAACATGAGGCTCTGGAGTCCCTGAAGTCAACGAAGCAGCTTTCACAGACATCAAAAGTTCACTTCCAAACTTTTCTACAAAATAGTTACTGGAATTTGGGGAAAGTGAGCACAAAGAAAACACTGTAATAACAAACACAATGACCCTTTTAACAAGTAAAGTGAGCGGGCTCATTAATGAAATTGGACTTACAGTACATTTGGACCAGACAGTGAAAGGAAATCTCTCAGCAGCACATCACAAGGCAGACAACGTGTAAGCAGATAACAGCGAGAGCTGTGTGGTTCATAATTAATTCAGAAGAGATGGCAGTTCTGCCTCCTTGCTGGCTCTGGTCAGTCACTGGAGACAATCTGCCTCAGTCCGGGTGAAGTGCTGTATTTCAGAAATTCCTTCCTTCCGCTCTCATCACAACAGCAATGACACCACAGATCAACAACAGCAACATCTACGTTTACTGGGCACTACGTTTGTGGGGCAGAGCTCTGAACACCATCCTGAACCCAACCTTCTCTCCTTGGGTGTGAGGACTGAATAAGTAGCAACATAAATAAAGGAATAAGTGGTGATGATAGCAATGAGAAGTTATTAATAATCTGATGCTGAGACTGAGCAGTTCAAAGCTCAGCTCAGGCTTTGTTCAGAGAACTGTAAGCAATGGCTTATCTCAGCTAAGACCCAACGTGGGGCTCAGAGCCTGGGCTGACCTCGCTGTGACAGAGAGGTCCCTGCTCCACGTGTCCTTGGGTCCTCCCTGTGCCCAGTGCAGTGTGCAGATGTGCTCCTTGCTGGGGCTGCAGCACCCCTCCCAGCGCCGCGGCTCCGCCTGTGGCATGTGTACCAAATTGGCAGCTGTCAAAATTACTCAGCTTGGAAATTAATCAGACACGGCAGTTAATGAGGCAAAGTTAAAAAACAAGGCAAGAAACACACGATCTTTTCAGTTGTGCGGGTTGAGGACTGACTGCTCCACGCTACAGGTGGAGGCTCATGGAGGCTGAGCCCATCCACCTCCAACGCTGACGGCCTCCGCCGCGCGGCTCTAATAAATCAGTCAGCACCATCATTCCATAATGCCGCCTTTATGCTGGGGTTTGACCCAGCCCTGGCACACGTTTAAGGGCAAAAATAATTTATGACATCACAGAATTCCTGATTAAAACATTCTCAAACTGGGATTTTAAAATACACTTTCATTGACTAACATTTTCACTAGCTCAGAAAATCCCACGCTACGTGCTTTGGCCACATCATAAAGAAAAAGGCTTCATTCTGGATGCTGAACAATGCGCAGTGTTTAAGAGCAGTCCGTTTACTTTCTGGCAGGATACAGCTTTCACACAGACCAGCTCAGAAACACGACACTGATATAGGTATTAAGAATGGATTAACACTGCCATGAAGGCTGCAATACTACCACTAGTGGGACAGTACCAAACACAGCAAGTATCCTGGTTGAAAATCTTCATATCCAGCGCAGAAACAAGAGAGAACGACAAGAAACCTTTAGGGAATACTGCAATTTCCACAGCCTTGTGATGCTAATTACAGTCATTATCGGAGTCTAAAAAGTTCTGGGTATTTTTTGTTCTCTGCTCACGGCAGCTGTGCAATGAGACAAACTCAAGGTGCAACAACGACGTTCAGTGCTGCACAAAAAAACCCCAAATCCTGAGTCCCGCCCAATTTCAGTATTACTACCTAATACATTTTTTTTAAGATTCTAACATAATCAGCTCAAAAAGCTTTCCCCTCTCCTACGTACACACACATAATCCAGGGTATATTATTGTCTAAAATGACAACTTCAGTCCTATGAATTCACAGCAATCTCAGAAGCAGAACAGCCTATGGTTTTGTAATGGGTTTTCTTCTTTGGTTCTGATTTTTTTTTCGATTTAACTCCTCTTTCTGTTTCCCTTTACACCATTTATCTTTCAATATCAAGGCAATGAATTTTTGTATTTGTTTCCTTGTTTCGGCAAGAGAAGATAGGGAAAAAAAAATGAGTATCTAGAGATTAACTGTAAAGAAGGCTTATGTTGAACAGAACTGTCCACAGACATACAACAACACACAGTTCTACGCTGCTCTCCTATTTTTGACCGTTTTTATCCCAAAAGCTTTTATGAAATAAAAAAAACTAAACCACCCAGCACTGCCAATATGACCTTCTCATGGCCCAAGGGCTGGATCCAAGCCGGGCTTTAGAGCAGCAAGTGGTGCAATGCTCAGGCCTACACCCTGGCACACAGATGACGGTTTTATCCAGTGGCTTAAACAAAAACCAAAGCCGAGTTGTGGAGCAGAGACCTGAGCTGAGGCTCCATACACACAAATGCCTGAGCCATGGATCTGTAGACTGGAGGTCACTGCTTTCCCGTGGGCAGGGAATGCATCTTTCATTCTTTCCTGCACCGTGGGGCACCATCGAAAGGAGAGGTGGAGAATGCCCCCTCACCAGCTCGCACGTTATAGCAGGTCGTCTGCAGATTATATCCTTCCTCTTCCAAAAACCAACTCCAAACAAATACAGCATTATATTTGCCTGGGAGAGTTTACACAAACAGAAAAATGCTCAAATAAAAATGCTAGGTAGGGAGGTCTGAACAGATGATAAGACTCTTCCTCTCCTCTCTGTTTGGGTATACATCAACAGTCTTCCCACAGAATCTTCACATGCAGAACACAGAAATATTCTTCTGTTTGCCTATATCCTATCTCTTGGATTAACTAAATGCCAGCATAACAACCAGGGAATCTTCCTTTCTTCTGCAATTTTTGTATTAGGGAGCTCCTGATCTCGAAGCATTTGGAGGTGTGTCTGACACACTGAATTAACTATTAATACAAATCCCCCCCCCAAACGAAGCTACATTCAGAGCACCTCAAGCTGCTGCAATTACACACCTCAGTCTGTACCACAGTGCGGAATCCCATTGGGACTGCTTGCACTCATAAGGTCATCGTATTTGTGAGGATCTGAGCCTTGTGACTTGGGTTTGGGAATGGATTTGGTCATCTCAGAATCACGGCGTGGTTGGGCTGGAAGGGACCCCTCAGCCCCCCAGCCGCACCCTACACGCTCTGGCTGCCCCCAGCTCAGGCTGCCCAGAGCCCACCCATGGCTGCGGGCACCTCCGGAGATGGGGCAGCACAGCTCTGGCAGCAGTGCCAGTGCCTCCACCACCACTGCGGAAATAATGTCCTCCTAATATCCACTCTACATCTCCCCTTTTTTAGTTTAAAGCCGTTCCTCCTTGTCCTGCACCATGAGGTGTACTGTGGGCCGTGCTCTTGCGAGCGGGTATATTGCAACTTATTGCCTTTGAGCTTCCTCGGGGTTACCGAAGCAGCCCAAACCCCGCGCTGGGTGCCCTCCCGCTCCCCTATGCCCGAGCACAGCCGTGACAGACCATCCGCCCTCGTCCAGGGCCACGGCCCCCCCCCAAACCCACTCCGCCCGGGCGCGGCAGCACGCAGTACGCCTGCGCGGCAGCAACCCCGCTCCTCCAGGGCAGACGAGGCGCGGGGCAGAGTGGACCCAGGCCGCATGCAGAAGGCCTTCCGGTCCCGGTGAGACTGCTTCCGGCGGCGGCAAAGGGGCTCAGGCCTGGCGGCCTCCCGGCACTGCGCAGCGTCCTCTGCCCTGTCGCCAGCAGGCAGCGCGGTCTGCTACAGAAAAACGGCGCTGTAACTTTTAATTCCACATCAGACGTCTTCCTTCGCAAGCCGCCCGGAACGGCCCCAGCCACCGGCTGCAGCGGGTCTGGAGGGGCGGGGGGAGCAGAGCTCTCCAGGTGCCCTCCCAGCCGTCCTGCGGTCCGCCTCCTCCTGCAGTCGCGTCCCAGTGACGTCACACAGCCCCACACAGGAACGTTACCGGTCAGTTCCGCACAGCGTGGACGTCTGAGATCCCGCCTCAAACGTGAGCCGCCTCCGTCCAGACACATCCAGAACAATCTTCTGAGCTCAACCAACCTGTAACTAAGCTAAGCTGATCAGGAATAATCAAATTAACGTTAACTCTAATGAATGACAAATCTCATCTCACACACAGCATAGCAACAAAAATATCGAAACTTGAGATTGAAGGAGGAAAATATTCGGAATTTGGATTGATTCTTAGAAACAGGAACCTTGTCAGCATTCTGGCTATAAACAAATGGCTTTGCAGTGATGCTGCCTTACTCGACCCGTCGTGAAAAGGGGAATTGGGTCTCTTGGGGTTTCTGTACAAGCACTGATATTCATGGTTCACTGCATTAACAAAGTTTAGCTTTTACTGATGGCTATGGCAAATAAGAAGTATTTTCCACATGAAATAAACTTGCATTGCTTTTCAGGCAACACTGAGCTGCATGTTTGATATGGGATCTGAAGGTTTTAATGCATACATCATGTTGAATGGAACCATGACAGGCAGCTGCTGCAAGAAAAAAAAAGCCCTAATTCTTTACTGCAAACATCCACTGTGATTTTAAAAATACAGGAAAAAATGAGAATGTCCACACTTACAAAGACAAAACCCAGCTTCCTTAAAACTGGCAGCTTAAGAATATTTAGAAGTTCTGTGAAACAAACATGAGGTTCCATAGGACTCCATTCAATCTGCAATCACATTCTCTTCTGTTTGTGATTGGTTACTTCCCTAGCCAAAGGGAAACCAATGGAATACCTGTTTAGTTACTAGAAGATATTCAGGACTATATTACAGTATCAATATATGAATATAAGACAGATTTAGCTGACAGTATTTTACAGTTTGGTGAAATACAATCTCCCTGAAAAACAGAACATCTTATTTCCAAAGCCTGGTGATCCAGCTCCTGCTTGCAACTCTGCTGCTGGTTTGTAGTGGAACTTTTAGCCAAATAGTTGTTTCCCCATTCACAAAGTGGCAGCTACCAACACTTCTCTTCCTCATACAACTGAGGAACACAGAATCGAGTTAAAGCCTGCTGCAGCTGCAGAGATCCACAGAGCAGACAGTCATATAATGGGTTTTCTGTTTTTAAAGTGCATGCTATAATCGGCATGTAGCAAAGGGGAAAATGGACTCAAAATGAGCCTTTTGAAGGAGATAGAGAATGAGAGAAGAGTGTCTTGCACTGAGGTTATGTATTTAACAGTTTTACATGAAATATTTATATATAAAAACTTCGTTAAGTGCTTTTCTCCAATTTAAAAATCTAAAGAATTCAAAAATAAGGCATTCAATATTTGAAAAAGTACAGATTTACAAAATGTGTATATTCTGTCATGAAAATTCCACACCAACATTATACACTTGGAAAAAAAATACAAACAGGATATATTACAAATTTATGTAGCAATAACTTAGTTCATACCATGCAATAAGAAGTACGTTAATCAAGATACACAAGCTTTTAAGTTTCCTAAACTGGAGGGCTTAATTCTGTTTGCAAATGAGTTTTTATGCAAATTCTTAGAGCTGTGGCACTTGAAATTCTTGGTAGCCTTTCTATTGAGAGTTAAATTGTACATAATGATTACGAGGATGGAGAGCAGCAAAGCAGCTGTTACGAATCATTCCAACTTTGTTCGACAATAGCTGAAACTCTTTTCTCATATTCACGTTTGTTCTCCTGATAAAGCTGTGCTGCCTGGCTGTTTGCTGGGCTGTTTGGATTAGGTTCATCAAGCAGAGACTGTAAAAAAGGGAAAAACAAAAAGTGAGACAAAGCAACGATTTATAGAACATCTTTCTTATCAAATGCTTCAGGAAGCAGACATGGCACAGAAGAGCCCACTTAAAAAACAAAACACAGTAAAATATGTTGAAGCTAAGATGAGGCACCCCTAATAGAGCTGCTGAACTTCCAGTTAAACATTTTATGTACATTAGCACTGTGTACATTTTTAGGCTCCCCGTGTCCTTACAGATACACAGCCAGCTGTGCCAGTTTGCAGTATGACATCAACTGATTATTTGGCAATTACACCACTCATGTCATGCAGGACTAAGGAGAGGCGTAAGTAACTTCCACAAAACTTCACTGTAGAAATATAAAAACATTCATACCGCAGGAAAAAAATGCTTATTTTCAGTGTGCCATATCATTTCTACTTATTCCAAGTGAAGCAGATTTCAGCAGCACTTGAAGTGACAGACCAAGGCTTTGTGAAATGGTTTCAGATGTTACATTATACAGATTTTACACCTGACTGCCCATCTTGACTAGAAGCAGATGAAAAGGAAGCCAAATCTGTTTTCTTGTGAAAATTATCCACTGGCAATTTTGTAGCTGAAAATCAGTCATTACACAGGTCAGCACTTTGTGTTTGTTCAATCTAAAAAGCTATTGCTGAGCCTGCAAGTATCTGAAGTTCTTCACCAGAAGCATCTGCCAGTTCTGTCACCGAGCTGTGTACTCTCCAGAACAGACTTGTAACAACATTCTTAACTGCTAAAACAGACTTAAAGTTACCTGAATTGAAGTTAAAATAGATGAAACATCGTATGTTGGACTCCACCGGTTCTGGAGAATATCTAAACATATGCTGCCATCCGCGTACACTGCGAACAAACACACACCTCAGTCACCTTCATCAGACTTCTCATACATTGTGTCCACTGAATACAGTTCAAGCATGAACTACTGTATCCGTTTGGCCTGCATTCAAAAAATGCCTCAGGACAGATCACAGCAGCTATGGCTGACTATCTTACATAACTTGATACCTGGTATTTTGAAGGAGATATATTACTAGAAGTAACAACACACCTAAGAGGAAATGAAGGAAGGTCCCAAAATGATGGCAATAGCACAGGAACTGGTAGACCTAGACTCAGCTTCTTGCTCCTCCTGTGTGCTTGGCCCAGATTCAAGTCGACGTAATGCCTCTGAGCAAGCAGAGACATTTGCTGCAGGCATGGAATGCACTGCGCCAGCCGAGGATCTCAGTCAGCATGCACTGCATGGGGAAACTCTGCACTGTGTTTTCACACTAGGAAAGACACTAAGGCAGGCAATAGGAAATACTGTCTGCCTGAAATACTACTTCTGTCTGAATATAAGAGCCTGTAGGAAACTGGGATTTGTCATGCAAACTTCTACATGCTGTTTTTCTAGCTTGTTCATCCCAGTAATGAAATATAATAAAACAAAATGGTCAGGAGCATATCGGCTTTCTTGTTATGTGACAGATAAACTGTTAGAGGGTATTGCCTAAGAATACTGCCTAAGCCACAGAACTGTAGTTAGAGCCAGCCTCTGCTCAAGGAGGGCTCAAGCTGCAGGAACTGCTGAAACGGGTTTACGCTTCAACTCTCGAATTGAATCTATAACCCTCTGTAACAGAGGGGACTGGAAAACAGAGAGGCACGGTTTATGTTTTCTGCATCCAACAACCAGATAAAAGCTATGGAGAGCTGGAGTGAGAAGCACAGCACTCCATGGCTGCCCTGCCACCGAGGTGGGCTCAGCCCCCTCCCCTCTGCTCTCCCCTAGGAGTGCACTTTCTCACCTGCCTCCCGCTGCCAGCACTGCTTAGCACAGGGAACCCCATGCAGGTCAGTTGGCTGAGCTCTCACCTGACAGAAATAAGTACCACTTGGCACCATCAGTTCCCTGCTTGGATTCACGATGTGTCTACACGGACACAAGAGCTGTTAAATGGAAGGGGGAAGGAATCTGAAGCAGGATTGCCCCTTCAGGCCAACTTAAGTGCAGCTGTAGCTGAGAACACTTAACAGATTTTGCTGCCATATTGATTGGAAAGAGACAGATAGCTGCTACTTAACAGCACTGCAACTCTTAGTTCTTCCATCAAGGAGTTACTGCCTGGGACAACTGCTTAGCAGGCAGCAGAGAGCAAACCGTTAAGCATCCTGGAGCTCTGCAAATACATGGCCACACCATAACAGTTAGAAAGTATTATGGCTACATAAAAATGACTTACTCACCATTTGGATGGAACATTTTTGATAAAAACCTAACAGTTGGAGGTTTGTTGGGATATTCTTCTGAAAATTCTATTACTAGTTTAAAAGTACCTGTCCAAACAAACATAAACACAATCAGATGACCACCAACAAAAAACGCCCCAGGAACAAACAAGGGAGGTTAATTCACGCGCTCCATAATCAACACTTCTTCCCACCATGATGCAAACAAACCACATTGAGTCTGCTTTCTTTCCACATATTTCAAGTGATAACGGAACTACGGAACTAATAATTACTAATAGCAATAAGAACAGCCAGCAGTAGCTAGGTCCAAGCATTGAGACTCACTGTACGTACAGGGAAAGCAGCTACATCCAACATCAATCATCCCACTGCCTGCCTCCCTCTTCTGTGACCACATACGCCTGTTCTATGGACTTCAGTGACTTTAAGGTGTTTCATTAAGAAGGCCCTGTGGTGCCAGCAAGCAAAAACTGGAATTCCATCATCAGCAGTCTTTGGAGCTCATGACTGATTCACTGAAATTATTACGGATCAGTGAATAACTTACTGTACTTCTCCAGCCCAACACAGAGAAAAACCCATCTGCTGCTGATTACCGCAATAACGCTACAATTATTAAACTCATTACTCCTCACATGCCTGGGGGAGATTCATTACACATCAACTTTCATGTTTATGTACAGATTTGGTATTCCCCCCCCTCACTGAGTTCTATTTCCAGAACAATTCAAGATTTTTCACCTGCTCGTAGTTAGAAGAACAGAGATGAATCAAACACGCTACAAAGACGAAACCAGAACAGCATCTTGCTCAGCTATCTTGCTGAGCTTAGCTGCAGAGATGTGAGGACACATCTGGCAGCATTAGACTAACTTCCCCACCAAAAGCTCAAACGTACTGTGTCTGAACTAGCCTTGGCATAAGCACTGCTTCACAGCTTTGTAACTAACCATCAAGCACTATGGTAAGACACTGCTTACACAGAAACACAGTATTTTCATAGCTAACTCGACCTTCATCCATCACACTTTGATTGTTTAGACTGCTCCAACCTACATAATATCAGGGCAGAATAACGTTAATACTGACAATATTCACAAGAATGACAGAATATAGAAGTGTGCTGCTTACCATCTTCAAAAGGTGTCCCTTCTGGCCTGAAAGGTTTAAAAAATAAACTCCAGTTAAATGACTGTTACTTCTAAACATTCACAATAAACACGTATATTATTCCTTATTCTCCTCAAGGAATGTCCTCAGACATAGAGGCAATCATAGAAGTATTTAGGGAAGCCTCCAAAGGGAACCCCTGGGAGCGTGGCCACATTCAGCAGATTTCCCACAGTCAACCTGTTAGTGCAGATACCCGTTAGCACCACCCCAAGCAGTGCATGTGCCACGTCTCAGACCAGAGCTGAATTAACGAGGAGACTGATAGTAAGCTGACTTCAGGTTTATGAAAGGATACTACCAGAGCTCCTCTTCTGGAGGATGCGTAATGTAACTTCCCAGATAGAACCTGGACCTCATCCTACAGGAATCAGTCCAAACACTGCCAATGCATCTGGATTTGATGGCCAAGAACATGTGGTGCTCTTATGTACCTTTAAAGAGCCAGCCTGCTTTTTCATAACCCAGCTCCTATAAAACCTATTTATTAAGCCACATGCAAACATCATTAAAAAAAGACAATGAATATATATTTTTTCCCTTGACATTCTTTATTACCCCTGAAAACAGATTTTCACTGTGATTGCACACTTGGTCACTTCTGTGAATTTCCTGACTTTACATTCACAAAGAAAAAAAAAAGGATGTTATAAAAGAAAAAGAACATTCACCCACCTCCCCCCAAAAAAGGGACTTCACAGTGAGCAAAAACTCTTACCCAAATATAACTGCATTCCACTGCATTATATTATTCTCAGATGGTGCACCACTGACACCCACAGGAGGGTCTTCTTGCAACCTAGAAATTACAAATATAGAACAGCAAGCCTTACATAAGTGAAATGCTTCCACCTGCAAGTCTGGCTCGAGAGTAACATTCCTTTTTTATAAGTCTTTTCTCATTCTGAATTAGTGAACGGACAAAGTGTTACATGCAGATGAGCAGCATTCCAAAAGACACCAAGATTTGCTCCTGTGTTACATCAACACGCTATGACAGCCCAGCAGGTTGAGGCAGGTGTGCAAAGCACCATCAGTAACGATGCTTTAAAGCAGCACACGTAGCTGGGATGGATTTGCAGTACCACCCAGGTGGCTAAAGAGGAGCAGAGCAAGTAACTGCTGCTGGCTGCCACAGTGAGACAGAGAATAAGCCACGGCCAGAAACAGGAGCTGAGCACAGTGCAATGATACTTACAGGACAAGCTTACTGGAACTAAGGGCAAGGAACTGTCAACAGAGGTTTTTTTTCCTGCATCCCTACGTCTGTGCATGATGCAGCTAAATTTGGTATAAGCCTGCTTTGGCTGGTGAGCTGACTGCTTCAGAGGGGAAGAGGGACAAGGGGAAACCTTCGTACTGCTCCCTGATAGAACAACAAATGTAAATATTTGTCTCTAAAGCAGTAGTGGAAGCCTTTAAAATTCATTTTAGTTCCTTAATCCTTGGACTAGGGAAAAGCAAGTCGCTTACTGAGAACTGCATAACTCAGGCCAGACAAATATACGCTCTAACTAAATAATAGCACCTAGATTTCCTCCTTCTGCCCGTTCTGTGTGTTTCTGCTACAGGATCACATAAGACCTTGGAACATAAAGCAGTAACCTCCCACACCACTGGGGACTGCCCAGACAGATCCTGCTGTGACAGCTCCCGTGCACTGCACACACTTGAGTCATGCGAGAATAAAGAAAGAAAATGAAGTAACTGCCCTCACTCTGAAGCAATTGTTCAGTGTTAACATGAGATCTGACCACACAGCAGAATAATGTTAAGAGCAAACCCTCACTGGAAGCCCTACAGACCGAGGGACAAACTCTAACTCAGTTTCAGCCCATTTGTGCAGACTGACTTAGGGCTGACCCAGGCACAGCGCCAGCAGCAATGCCTGCAAGTCCCCCCATGCCTGGATGTCCATCCCTGACACAGCGAGTACAGCTGCTCGTGTACACGGACACCAGCAATGACGCTGCCCGCACAGCCAGGCTGGCAGCTGGGCTCTGCTTGCAATCCAGATCCCCTGAGGACTGTGTTTACATCCTTGCTCTGTGAGCACATGCAGTCCAGACAGCTTAATTTGAACAGCATAAACCACCTACTATTTTGGTCAGGGAGAGCAGGAATGTGTTTTCTCCCATGCCAGGCTCCACGCTGGTAATAATGCCTGAGCACTTTGCCTGATAAACATATCAGGAGGATGGCTTCAGGTTTTAGAGCAATTTTAAAAGCTCATGTGCACCCTGCTGTCAAAAGGTCTAACTAACTACAGACAGGTAGGGCTGTGGTAAGGGCTGCACGCCAGGCTGGTCTGAACAGGGCCTGAAAGTCAGTAAGAATTAGGGAAAATGTAATATTTGTAAGCCCTTTTCTAACAATACTTAAACATAGACAATGTTAATACATAACAATACGTATCCGTGGTAAAAATAACATTTCTCTGTTGGTTTAATTAGGCGATACAAGACACTGCTCCCTCTCCACTACTCCTGGCAATTATAAGATGCAAAAGGAGTTTATATTTAACCAAGTGAATCAGAGCTCACAGCACAGCCTGCTGTTTCAGTATGAGGTAAGAGTAACACAAGGCTGAACAAAAATATAACCGGGGGGAAGGAGGAAGGGAAAAAAATGGACATGGGATAGTTATGTATGTTTTGGGGTATTAAAGTGGTCAAATATCTGATAAAGAAATGGGAGCATGTTCCATGTTTCACTGTGCCTGCTCCTCAAAGTATTCACCACCTTCAATTTCAAGATTATCAAGATAGTCCTTCCAAGATCACAAAACCAGAAAGAAAGGTCTAATCGCTATCCAGAAGCGCTGCTCAGCCCTGAGCAGATCACTCAGTTCTGGGCACCTGCGCAGCCCAACGAGATAAAGGAAGGCCGGTGCTCGGATGGAGCAGGATCCCGGCACTCGAGGTCACGGCGGAGGCGCTGGCCGCTCCTGCTCAGCTCCCATCGCTGCGGGGCGGTGTTGGGGCGTTGGGCACAGCCGTTCCGTGCTGTGTACGGTGCACACCGGCTGCTCCCCGCTGCATTTTCGGGTGTGGGTACAACAGCTCTGCTAAAAGAGCCCCTACCCGAGCTGACTCATCTCAGGCTGAGGAGGAAACACACCGAACCGTGACGTTTACAAAACATAACAAACCCCCCACACCGCTTTTCCTCTGCTCCCAATTATGACCGTATCCACACGCGAGACGGGAAATAAAGTACCCCGGAGCCCGCGGGTCGGCCGGTAACACTCAGAAACACTCGGGGAACGGCTGCTCCCGGGCACTTGGTTATACAAGACTGCTCAGGATGGAAAAGCTCGGGCAGAACCGCATGCGCACAGAAACATTAAAGGGCATTTCGGTTTTGCTTACATGCGGAGAACGAAGCGTCCGCTAATTGCTGCGCTCCATATTTAGAAGCCCCCCGCCAGCGTTCGTTCCGGACGCGGCCCGCCCGGCGCACACGCGGAGGGCGCCGCTCGGACGCAGCGCGGCCACGGCCGGGAGGCGCGGCCCCAACTTTCACCTCAGACGCCCCCGGCCGCCCCGGGGGGATGGGAGGAATCGGCCCCGAGGAGAACCGGCCCCAGGGAGCTCCGCCGGCCGGGCCCGCGCCGCACAGCGCCCGTTAAAGGCGAAAGGGCTCTGCCCCACTGCCTGGAGCGCCTCAGAGCCGCCGGGACCGCGGGAGGGTCGCCCAGAGGCCCAGGCGGTTCGGATGAGCAGTGAGGCCGCCTCCGCCCGCCCTCAGCACGGCCCCAGCCCCGCGCCGTCGCTCACCTCTTGAAGTCGCGCATCAGCCTGCGCCGCGCCGGGGTGGACATGATCGCGGCGGAGCACCGTCCCCGGCCGCAGCACCGCCTCCCGCACAAACAACCCGCAATGGCGTCTCCCTCCGCGCAGGGCGGGGCCGGCCGACGTCGCGGGGGCGGGCGGGGGGGGAGGGAGGGAGCGATCGGCACGGCTCGGCACGCCCCTCTGCTGTGGGGGGGTGCGTGTGGGGGCGGTCCGCCCCGCCGTACGGAGTGCTGCGCCGCTTGAGAGGGTGAAACGTAGAACCGGCGGGCCTGAGTGCGGCATGGGAACCGCCTCGCCGCGCAACGAGGACTTCGTACTGCGCCATGAGCTTCTGTTGATCAGAGGCGGTTTGTTTATTTTAAGTGACGGTCCGGGGCTCGCGCTAAGCAGCTTTTAGCGGGGACAAAGAGCAAACCTCGACGTGGGTCGGGCTGTCCCGCAGGATGGGAACGGCACGGACTGAAGCCGCTCCTCCTCAAGCCCTGACCCAGTTCTCACGCAGAGCCTTGGCAGCTCGCCACAGAACTCGGGTCAGCGATTCCATGTGCCTCCGTGCCTTTCCTTCAGGTGTTTGTAAGGTTATACCCAGCACGTTTCTCATCCTGAAGTGAGAGAAATAAACACTGCGCTCATCCTTCTGCCTGTTTGTTTCACCCCCAGCTATCCAAGTGTTTGAAAAGCATCGAACCTGAGTTACTTTTGGACGGGGCCTGTGAGTGCTGAGCTGAATGGAGACCTCACACGGGTATTTCAATTCTTTGCCTGGCAAGGACTGGAATACAGCTGATGCTGTGAGGGGACAAGCCTTCTAAAGAGGCCGAGGAATAAGAACTGCTCCTTCCCCAGTCCTTACAGCACTGCTCCCCACACTCGTGGGAAACAGCTCCTACCATGTGGTCCTCGCCTCTGCAGTTCCCTCCTCCCAACACACGTGCTGTAACTTTACATCCCACTGCCAGTCCTCCAGCTTTAATGCAGTTTATGCTTAGCTCTAGCTACCTCACAGGGGAGAAAGAGCATTAAAAAAACCCAACAAGTGCAAGCCGGGCCCTGTATAAATAATTAACGTCAGTTTAACAACATTCATGATTTTACTATTAACGTGTGCCTTGCTGCAGGTACCCAGGCCCAGCAGTGAGAGCACCTGCTGGAGGGCAGCTCGGAGTCATCCCCACACCCTCCTGCTGGGCAAGTCACCACTGCCTGGAAATCCTCTTATCAGTCCATTCTGAAATCCCACATAGCTTCCACCTGGCTCACAAACCACTTCAGCAAAATCTCAATGATAACATTTGCCCTCTCATAACGCTGGGGAGAGCAAAAGAAACAAAAAGGTCACAACTTCCTTAAAGCTTTTCTCTTTCACTGCTGTACTGGATGTGGGCACCACCCAAGCCCTTACCAAAACCTCCCCCCCTTTCTTTTTCAGTTTCTTTGGAAGAAGCCTGCTGTGGGCTGCTCTGCAGCAGCCAGGAAGCTCAGCCACTGCTGTGTACAGGCATCCAGTGCTCACAGCAGAGGATGTTGATCCTCAGCCCCCTCCGGGGCAGCACAGCATGCTTGGACACAGCCATGCCCAACAGGCCAGCCTCACATGCTTTGGCAATGTCTAACTCAGAGCTTTCTTTTCAGTCTCATTTGGTAGAGAAACAGGTGTGGCTGGTTACTTCATCAGGAAATTGAAAGCTTTAATTCTTTCCCCTCCCTCCCGAAGAACCAGCTGATTTCTGTTCTGCTCAATGTGTGGCATGTAGGTTTTAAGATCCAGTTAACTGTAACCCAGTCTGGTTTCAAAAACCTGGCTCAGCTGTAACAGTGGAGGCCCTGCCCTTTGTGGATTAATGCATCTCAAAACAAAACCTGTAGTAAATAATCACTTTAGATTATCTGAAGTTAATTATTTCCTGTATTTCCCCACTTAATGAGTTTAAATGCATTACTACCATTACTGTTAAACTGAAAATGTTTAAACTAAAACACCCATAGTGAAATCAGTACTATACTTGTAACTCAACAAGTGTAAGAGCCAGATGGAAACAACATCAGAAGTGACTTTCTCATGCAGTGCCTGGAGGGATTTTCCTGTGCAGCCATTGGAGTTATCCATTATAACAGCTCTTCAGAAAACTGGGAAAAAAATCCTTGCAGCATTCGGTCCAGAACACGAGTAACACTTCCATTCTGCAAACCACTTAAGTAGTACAGAAATAGACAAAAGAAACACTCATCAGAAGCTTCTTTCTAGTTGTTATTGATTCCTCTTTTAACAGGAAAATAGTATTTGATAAAGGATTACATTAAATAGAGGGCAGCACTTGGCAGCATAGTCATTCTATTTTAACCTTTGGTAAACATTACATTTGTGCAGAATTTTTGTAAAACTGAAACATTCCTCATTTACCTTTGTCCCTTCATCAGACCAAGCACTTGAGAAGTAGGAACGAAGCAAGCTGCCTGCTTTGCTGTTTTTGAGAGCACTCCACGCTCTCAGTAACTTCATTACACTTCCAGGTAAGTCTCCTTCATGCTGCCCAGGTTCCCATCGGCCAAACCCAAGACTCCCAGAGAAGGGGGCAGGTAAGCCAGGTCACCCATCAGACACAGCTTGTGTTCCCCATGCAGCAGCAGCTGCCGGGAAGCCGCAGCCATCTCTTTTCCTTCCACGAGCACGGGTGAGCACAGGGCTGGTCTGAGCACATCTCAGGCTCTGTCCCTGCAAAGAAACAGACCATGAAGCTCCTCAACCCGTTCTGCTATTCTGACAGCAAACTGCTGACCTCAATTACCAACTGAAGTCAATTATCCTTTAAATGTATTCCAGCAAACTGCACGCTTATTCACTTGAGGGCACACCACCCACCCGAGAAGGGAACACAAAATCAACAGCTCTGCACCGAGAGCACCACTATCTCATACTTGCTCTTGCTGACTCCCCTTCTCCACGAGCTCAAGGCCCCGCTCGCTTCAGGATTTTCCAAAAATGAGGAGCCGCCCCCCCCCGTTCCAAGCGCAGCAGGCGGCACCGCGCGCTGGGACAGCCCGCCCGCCGCGAGGCGCCGCTCCGAGGGAGCGCGGACGCACCCATGACGTCACAGAAGCGCGCCGCCCGTTGCCATGGCAGCGGCGCCGCTGCTGCTGGCTGCGTGCCTTGCTTACAGCCTTCCTCCTTTCGACATGGCACGTGGTTAGAGGTGGGGTTAGAGACGGCACTGCGAGCGTGCGTGAGTGCTGACTCCTGGTTGTCCTCGGCTGTGCTTAAAGCCGAGTTGACAGCCTCGGGCTGCAGAAGCCTTTGGGGCAGTGCAGTGAGTGCAGCCCTCAGGCGTTATTCCTCTTGAATCAATACATCTATCTATGTATAATTACTAATTACATGTTTAAAGAATTGTTTGTGCCTCAAGTTAATTAAAGGTTTTGTCTTTCTATGAAGAAGTAGAAATAGGAGTGGGAAGTTACGGGCCAGGCGTGGAAGTGGAGTGCAAACACAAGGACAGACAGCGGGTATGGGAAATCAGAAGTCTGTTATCAGCCACAATTAAGAGAAATGACATTCCTACAGCTTTGCTTTTTGTTTTTTGTTTGTTTGTTTTTGTTTGTTTTCCTTTTTGTTAAACAAAAGGGAAATGGCTTGGAAATCAGAGCTGCATCACAAGCACAGTATCTGGTGCCTCGTGGGCTTTGTGCACAAAACAGCCTGAGCAATTCGTTTCTAAAATACTTCGCTGTCAAATGAAAATGGGAATCTAAGGCAAATTTCCAACCTGGGGAGGAAGTTTGGAAGTTGACAGAAACAGCCTGTGCTTAAAGCAAACAGTGGAAGAACAGGTGAATTTTTGCTGGTTACCAATGACCCCGACTGCGCGGAGCTGCCGCTGTGCGCACTGCCATCCAGCAGCACTTCCCTGTGGGAGCCTTCCCTGTGCATGTTCCCTGGCTTTGCCAGGCAGCAGAGGGAAAGCAGGGCTGGCTGAAAGGCCACCTCTTGTTCTCCTTTATTCCAAAGGTCAGCCCTGCTGCCTGGGCTGCGTGCTGCCCTCGCTGCCCCAGGTGGCCCTCTTGTCAGCTGCGGGTGACATCACTTCGCTTTGGCTCTCTTCCCAGGATTCTCAGTGCACAATGGCCACAAAAGGGGTGGTGTGTTTATTATACCAGTGCTGTGCCGTCCCCAAACAGATGAGGCATTATCTACAAATACTTCCTTGCAGAGAGATATTTCAGCATTGCAAATCACAGAATCACACCGAATCGCAGAACTGTGGGGCTGGAAGGGACCTGTGGAGATCCACCAGCCCAGCCCCTTGGAGCAGCTGTCCTGCAGGAGGTTGCACAAGAAAGCACCCAGACGGGTTTGGAATCTCTCCAGAGGAGACTCCACCACCCCTCTGGGCAGCTTGTGCCAGGGCACTGCCACCCTCAAAGTAAGGAAGTTCTTCTCTTGTGATGGTGCAGTGAGATCTCCCTTCAAAGTTCAGTGGGAACATTTGCACTTAGACATATTGCCATAATTTTTCCTCACAAATTTTGGCTTGGATATGTACCACGTTGGAATTTCTCCTAGGCAGAGAAACCATCTCTGATTTAATTGAACTTCTGCAAAGTATGAGACCTAGAACCACAACCTGTCATCAGACTGCAGGCTCATCCATTCAGATTCACAGCTCTGTGCTGTCTATCCAGCCTATGTCCCCACCGTGCAGTAACTTGGTGCAGCATCTCCCCCTGAGCTCTGCTCCACGAGGAGTTCCCTGAAGGTGTGCAGGAGGTGTCTCTGCTCTAAAGGACGAATTTCATTCTGTTACGTTTAAATGGGTGGGAAGATTTGGGATACAAGAAGGGCATACATTCAGGAGCACCTGATTGAGATTTCCTTGCCTGGACTAATTTTGTGAAACACATGAATGTGACCAGAAGACAATACTTTAATTTTTCAGAACGCATTATTTTTTCCTATTGGTACGGCTGAAATTGTGAATGCTGTTTTGTAAAGTATTCTAATTAATCTACTAAATGGCATTTCCTACAAGAAATCCCATTCAATTACAGCCCATAGCCTTAGCTCATATGAATGATTCAGCCAGCTTAATTGGGAATGTCCACACATATGGCTCATCAGAGATCGCTAATTAGAGAAGTTGGGATTTTCAGAAGTGCCAAGAAGATTCAGGAGCAGAAGTGCCCGTCCACTGCCATAAGCATTTCAGTCAGTTAACTGAAATTCGCTGGTGTTAGAATTACCATACTCACTGAAATGCAGTTAGAGATGCCAATGGTTCTAAAAACACCGTTCTGTTCAGACACTGAATCTTGTTTCCCCCGATGTCGGTGGGAACAGAAATGGATTTTGGTTTTGCCACATCGATTAAGAAAAATAAAAAATCCAATGGGCAATTTCCTGTCATAAAAAGATTTGAGAGAGAGCAGATGGAGGAAGATTAATGCAATTGTGATGCACTTTCTTTTTTTTACTAGATTGTTCCGTTTCATTTTTAAGAGCGTACCTAAAATGTACTCTTCCACATAGAAAGCTTATTCATTAGATCTTAAAATAAACGATAGAGATCTCATCTACAAACCCACAATGCTAGTGGTGATGCCAGGCATCGCTACTGACGCCACAAAAACTTGAACACAGAATACAAAGTACTTGTTCAGCACAGACCAGTGAAGCCTTCCTAGCAGGCTTTTCTGATGCACTTTCACTGGCCTTAGCAAGGGCTGTTGCTTCGGAGAAATGAAGGACCTCATTCATTCATGGGGAACAGGGCAAATTAAAGACTGGCAGCCAAGATCTCCTTCAGGGGCCGAATCGCAGC
The DNA here is from genome assembly GCA_016647715.1 of Pavo muticus. NCBI lineage: Eukaryota > Metazoa > Chordata > Aves > Galliformes > Phasianidae > Pavo > Pavo muticus. The sequence continues at coordinate 252,143 of JACDJE010000418.1, forward strand.
ATTTGCAGACAGGCTGCTGTGCTGCTCGGGGGGGGAGGGCACTGCAGCAGGATTGTCTGGCTCTCTTGTGCCCTTTAAAATCTCCCATATCCTAGTGAGAAATCTGTCTAAGCCTGTGAAGTCATTTCTCATGTTGATGAAGTGTTGACTGAATCACAGATACATTTTCAGAAGGTTGGAACAATGATGTTTTTTACTTGAAACGTAGCTTTGAATTGAACTGCATGAGAGGGAGGAAAACAGCCAACCCATTATGCTGTTTGGATTCCTCAGAAGGCTTCTTAACCCTTCAAAATCCCGTCACAAACATTTAGAGAACTTCCCGCAGGATTGATTTCATTCTGTCTTAGTTGTGTTTATTTGGGTTTCTTTTAGGGGAAATCACAAGCAGACAGCATGAAGGGACATTACAAAGTGACTCACTTCAGAACTGGCTGCCTTTATAAAGCTGTGGCAGCTGAAAACAAAAATGGAAATTGATGGAGAGAGGATTCAGAATTAAGACAAGGTGATTTTGGTATTAACAGGGGTATTAACCCATCTATTTCAGCCATCTAATTTATTTGATTAGGTTAGAAGAGTCTATTCTGCATCTGGATGGTGAAGGGAGAGGAGCAGAGACTCAGAAGATGCTTCAGGTCATTCTACCTAAGCACGAACTGAATGCTGACATCAGACGTTCTGAATTACTGAAGGATGAGTGCCTGTGTCAGCACAGGGCTCCTGCCCTTCTCACCTGGACTTGTTCATGTAATAAGCACAACTGTAGGAACTTCAGTCTTGTGCATGTGAAGCTTAAAAAGAAGTGCAGCATGCACAGATGCAATCCGGCAGTAAAGATATTGGCTCTAGAGAGAAAGGGGCAGCCAAAAAAATCTTGAGTCGGTGTATCGTGGCCACAGCTACTCTGAGAGCCCATTCATAACCCTGTCTAACAAAGTAGAGGAGTATTTTGGGACAGTCTGCAGCCAGCAGACTGCTCCTAAAGGGAATATTTTCTCCAGCATAATTAGACAAAGCCCTAGGGCCCTTACTTACCCTAGAACTGGGAGCTAAAATAATAACTCACCTTCCACCAAGACCCTGTACCAGTTCAGTAAGATGAGCCAAAAAAGAGTGAACTAGGTTACATAGCAGTAAGATAAGATCCAGACATCCTGGATGATATTGAAGTAGGTGGAATGGCAAAGAAAAAAGAAGAAACTGAACAGCACTAGATGAAAATTCTTTGTAACCTAGCAATGTGCGCTGTTGAAATGAACAGCTGTAAGTTCATACCTACGCACTGTTCGTAAACGATTGACTCCTATAGACTGCACACCGATGTGGGTTTGTTTCTGCGTGTGCACAGCACAGCACTGCTCACATTAAGGCATGCTGTCCGCGTACCTCTCTGACGTTTACCGGCCCGCCAGGAACCCCCCTGCCCTGCGCTCAGCCAGCCAGCCAGCAGGTGTGGCTATAGAGCCTGGTCCTGCCTCTGAAACACCGGATGTCTGTGGCTGTCCGTGAACAGACGAGGATGTAATCGCTGTGACTGTTTCTAAGGATATAGTAATACTACAAGCTTACTTGCAGCATCAGAAACCCCAGGGCATGTTCAGAAGCCATAGTTGTAAACACGACTGCTACATACGTGGGAGCCCTTCATGCTTGTGATAACACTCAGTTAAAAAAACTAGTCTCATAGACATGTCCTGAACTGGAACAGGCAAAATGATTATTCTTAGTTCAGGTTTGAATGTCTTACCATTTTAAGGGACACCAGTTGCCAGGTGAAAAATCTTACATACAGCTTGAACAAAAGTAATTTCCTCCCATGCAAGACTTCAAACCTATTTTTACGCATAATGGCTCCACAGCTATTTCTGGTTTTTAGGTTTTCCAGCCACAGCATCATTAACAAAAGTAAAGCTAATGTACAAAAAAAGTTAGGAGGAATATCTTAGCTAAAAGCTATTTTCAGCATACTTTTACAGTGCTGTGAGAAAATGCTAGTTAGGAATCCACCATTGTCCATGTAGCCCCTAAGAAATCATTGTAAGCCGTACCCTGGTGAGCAGGATGACAGCCATGAAGGATTTAAAAACATTTATTTAGTATTATTTATTATTAAAGATCTAGTATTTAAATATTCACTGCATATTACCTAACTAGAATCACATAGTCTAATTCTGTATATGTTTATTCTGTGTAATTAGAAGCCACTTTTAGCTTTGGCTGCAGCCTTTTATCCTAACAACGAAACACGTTTCATCCACGAGCGTTCTGCAGCTTCATTTCAAAACTGCTTCAAAACAAATGTTCCTTACAGCTCGACCAGTGTCTTGGCTTTGGGGTTTTGGTTTGGTTTGGTTTTCCAGTGCTGATGCATGCAGCTCAAAGTCACATAGTTTGTTTCCAGTCCCACATCTCTCCTGCGCTGTGCTGGTGAAATAGTTCGTGGCGTTGCGCAGTGAACCAGGTCAAGGCCTTGATCTTGACTAAAACAACCTGACCAAAGATGGGCATTTTGAACTTGGATCCCTTTCCTGCACAACAGCCTCACAAAGACTTGGTATGGGTCCAACAGTAGCCTGCAGAGGGCAAAGGGGCACAGGGAAAAGAGGGGCTGCTGAAACCAGGACAGCGTACTCACAGAACTGCAGTTGTGGCTTCACACACTGAAACACCAAACAGTGACTTCGGCTTGTTCAATATCTAGTGGGGAAAAACCAAGCAATTTCATAGCAATAATACTTCATGTTCTAATTGACTTTCTCCAATATTTATGTCTAAATTAATTGAATGCACTGTGAACTAATGACATACTACAGCAATTAGTATACATACATAACATGTGAGGAATCCGCATAGTAGTGAAAGGTCAGAAAAAGCATACAAGGGGGCACCTGTGGAGGAAACACCTCCTCACAGAAAACTTCTAAAACAAGATGCTAGCAGAAAATGAACAGGTATCTTACAGTTACCTTGTGTTTTTCTGTTACCAGCCCTGATTGACTACAGGTCTGCAGAGGGATAAGCAGTTCCTCGTTAACAGCCAGCCTAACTACAGTGTAAGGCAAGAGGTCAGCCAGTGCCTGTGATTACTGGCTGTCACGGGGTGTGAACAATGAGCATGAGTTACCTACAGAGGTGGTACAAGAAGTTGAAGCTTCTGCAGAAGTAGCTGGAAGAGGCAAGCTAAACTGCTGTTCTGCATGCTTAGCTGAAATTGAGAGTCTAAATTACATGGACAGTGTTACTGGGGCTGTCTTGTTTATGCTGTATTTTTTTGGAGATTACATTATATGCTATTGAATTAAAATTCAATTCCAATTCTTTCCTCATTCTTGTACATATTTTAGATGTTCCACCAGTTTTCTTCTGTTGCATTTTGCAGGTGCTCTCTGCCATCGCTAGAAGGAAGCACAAACACTCTGAGCTGGACAGCTGCACAAGTTGGAAGGCTAGGAACCACTTGGAATGTTAGGGAAAGAAACAGTAGTAACAACAGAAACAATCTGATTTTGGTATTTGAGTTTTAAATAAATGTTTCTTTTATCTTATGGCCTGATAGCATAATAGCTATTTAAATTCAGTCATTGCAATACAAAACCTTGAAATACGAGCAGAATTTCATATAACACTGAAATGGAACAAAAAATTCATACCATTAAAATTAGGGCACATCTTAATTTCTTCTTATTTAATCTTGCCTTTTGTGTCACACTTAACTATGAGAACTGTGTGGCCCTTCTGGTTTTGCTCTCTGGCCTGTGACTCGCTGCCAGCCTGTCCGTGCAGGAGATGCCAACGCTGTGCAGGATTAATGAAGTGCTGACTGGCAGAAACCAACAGTAGCAACTCTTCCTGTGAGTTATCTAAGATTCACTGTATGCAGCACACACAACGGGTGAGCAAAACCGTACAGGCCCTCTGAAGAAAGCAGATTTACTGTAGTTAAACCTTTAATGAGAACTTCCATGTGCAATAAACAGCTTAGAATGCTTCACAGATTTGTATTTATGAAGTGTATATGCTACACATCACTGTTATTTATCAGTGCTGAGCTGGTACATCACCATGCCTTGAGCTCAAATACTGGGGCAATTATAAGAGATTAAATGGAGATTTAGATGCTAGGCTATTTTTAAAATCTCTTACTCTACCAATGCATATTCCTATATAATCCTATCTAAAAATTTATTTTGAGGGCTCAGAGTAAGTAGGGAAATGGGGGCTTAAAATAACCAAACCGAGAAAGCCTAGATGAGCGACAGGTTTGAGTTGGAGCCGAGAAAAGCAGATGTCATTCACTGCATCTCAGCTCGGAAGGTGGGAGAGAATTCTTGGGAGATCTCAGAAAGAAAAGCAGTACCTCTGGGGCTCCAGGATAAGATAGGAATGGTGGGCAGAGCTAGCAAATTCTCCAAGAACAAGAAATAAAATAGATTTTATATAAAGAGGCAAACTGGATCTGACAGTAGCCTAGAAGACATCTGGATCGTGGTCCCTCCTTGCCGTGCTGCTGGCTGAAGTAATTTGGGGTGAATGAAGTAATCTTGTTGCTGAACATGTCAGATTACTCACCTGTGAAGTGGTATTGACTTCTGAAAGGCCTTCTGAGAGCTACCAATGGGAAGTGCTAGCTAGGATTGGTATTAAAATGTGATGTTTTCCCACAAAAGAGTTATATTTGAATTCTTTTAGGACCACACTGAAAAAGGTTTAAAAGGGTAGACAGAGAAGAGATGACAATCAAATGAGTCCTGCTGTTAAGTGCTTTGATACTGGGAGCTGTGATTTGTCTGCATGCTGTACGCCTCCACTGCTCTGCCCAGTTAGCAAACCGAACATCACTGAATGGGGAATCACAACACAAGCAGGAACCTCCTCACAAGAAGAAAGCTGGAAAGAGAGGGAGGCAATACTTCTACAAGTACTGGAAATAACTACCCTGTACAGACATGTCTATTGCACTTACTGCTGCAGCTGAAGGCACAACCAGACTGTAGCATCACCAGCCATAGGCTGCACAAGGGATTCTTGCAAATACAGACCAACCATGCAGCTCCAGCACTTCTGGACCTTGTCATTAATTCCTATGATTTTTGTTTGTTTTTCTGCAGAAGAGGAAATATAAAACATGAGTATTGATTGCCTATAAATGATTGTTTAAAAACGTGCCACAGCTGCTCAACTGCTGAGGTCTCTTCCAGGTGAAAAGGCTGATTTTAAGGAACAGAGGCTGAGTTAGACGAAGAGTAGCTTACATCAAGTATTACTCTGAAGTGCTGCGGATTTCCTTCCATACTGTTTGTGGGGTAGTGCAATTCTGACAGTAGAAGCTGTACTTCGTAAAGCTCTGTTCAACAGCAGTCTCTAAATTTAATGGAGATGTAACAGATGTTGAAACAAAACAGTTATTTTCCTAGCATAAGTAATGGACTATTGGTTAGGTTTTTTTCTGTGCTTGTCACAGAAAGCTTACACAGACTGTGACAAGACAGAATTACATGGGATGTACAAACATCCTCTCAAAACTCAGAACTCAAATCTTCCCTTGAGATACTTGAATACAGCTGCTAATTATCTCATAGACTGCATCTCACTGCAGTTTGAAGAACATATGATGCCAAAGGAGAAAGCATTCAGTAACACCACATAGTCTTTAACTGTGTGAATAGCTTCTCAAAAACAGAAGCCCCTGCCTTTCCAAGGGGGGAAACCTTAAGCTAATAATTTCAGTGCAGAAGTGAGGAACAACTATTGCAGGGGACATTCCTCCATTAAGAGTTTATAGATGAAATATACACAAAGTTCACCTTTCCTGACAAAATGAAACTGGCTGGGAGGACAGAGAGCAGTTCTCCTTGTTTCATGCAGCAGGAGGAGCACCAAGCATCAGGCTCCCTGCCAAAACCCACTGATGTGAAAGTACTGTTCTGCTTTTGTTCTGGGAGAGATGCACTGCCTTAGGTCCTCAAACTACGATCCACCCTATTCTTCATTTCCATACATCGTACCAAGAAGCTTCACCACGTTCCAGATAATGTTTCAGTATTTGAATGCTGAAAATGTGAAAAGCTGCGCTCCCAGTAGAAGGCCAACGTGTGCATTGAACACGTGTGTTATTATTTTGGTAAGCCTTAGAAGCAAACGCAGCGTTACTGAAGATGGAAACAATTCTGTTGGTATCAATGAACACACGTAAGCCAGAATGAAAGATAAATGTCCACATAATCCTCTGTGACCTCTCAATTATTTGCACACAGCACAACAGCAATTTCACAGACTATAATGAAGAGAAGCATAACTCAAACTTCCTACGGCTTGTGTGCTTGTCCCTTCAACTTCCTTATTCAGTAATCACTGAGATAGATTAATTTGCAGTGTATTTTAGCAGCAGTAAGAGTTGAAGCAGAAATACTTCTGCCCACTGTGAATCTGTGTGTTCTTTGCAAAGCTATTTTCCAATGATTGTATCTCTGCCATAGTGCCTGATTATCAGAGGAAAAGACACTGCATGCAGAAGACCAAGTATTGGTTGCTAACCATGGCGGAGTGGCGTAGGATGTACTTAGTATCCAAAGCTGGAGCTGGCTAGAACAAAGAAGGGCTGGTACAAAACAGCTGCTGTAACTTCCCATGGATTAAAAAACACTTCAGTGACAGTAGACAAGATCCCAAAAACGTAGCTTAGAGAAGTTTCACTCAAATATTGATAACTGAGTGTAAATACTTCTTCAGATCTAGGAAAGCCAGCACTGCCCGCTGCTGCTCAGCCTCTGCTCAGCCTTTGTCTGTCTTAACCACAGTAATTTAAAAAATGAAATGAAAAACTATCTTGACTGAACTTTGAAACTGGTTGCCATCCAGAGAGCAGCATCTTGATTCCTGAGCCTGGCAAAACATCCACTGATTTCTAAGAGCATCAATGTTTGGTTTGGGTTATCTGCCTCAACTCTACCTTTCAAATCACATCAAACCCAACTCTATTTGTTACACAGTTCTTAATGCCAGGCCAGCTAGCTTTTCCTTCCTAGTATCTACTCTTTTTTAAGCATACACAATCGGGCCACAGCGTGCCCCTTTGGAGTTACATAAAGCCACAGGTGTACCGTCAGAAAAAGGCTCACTGTAGGGCGGCAATGGAAACATATTGGCATGAAGAAACACCCTCTTTCACTGAGCTGGTCATATGATTGGTATTTGGCAGAGACTCACAGCATGACTCAGTGAAATCTTTTAACAGTGAAGCTTCTCATATAGTAAACATTCCCAAGCACTAGACTCTATAGTTTTATTTCACTGAAGCAAAATCCTATTATATTAAATTATAATGTGGAAACGTTCCCTGTTTTAATTTAATGAATACAGCTCTTTAAGTCTTTGCCATCTGTTCCACCCTTTAATTACAAAAACAAAAAAGAACATTCACAATCTCATCACAGAAAGAAGGCTAGAAGTGATTTGGATACACAGGTAAGCATTATACTGACTGCTAGCACCTGTTACAGACATGGTTTCACTTGATAGTAAAGCTATGCTTTGCTGGTACCATCCTGGTTTTGAATACATGCACTGGCAGTTCCAAATGGATAAATGGTTATTCATTCCTTCACCTGAAAATCTTATTGCCCAGCGTTGTGGCTTCCATTTTAGAGACAACTGCTTTTCAGGATAAGTGAATTTATCTCTGTGCTTGCAAGCCATTGAACACTTACAGTCTTCTGGGGCAAGAAATGGCACAGCATGACAGTAAACAAAAAGCCATGTCACAGCTACTCTTTGCCAGCAGGTGTTTGGCTTGTTGGGTTTTTTGTTGTGTTGTTTTTTTACATCATAGGCTCTCCTCTGTAGAAAGAATATTTACAGGTATTTCTTCTGGATGCTCATGTAGAAAGCATTTACATTTAAAACACGTGGACAAAAGGCAAGCATTTGCATTCAGTGGCGCTGCCCAAAAGCTTGTTCATTTGTACCATGTACAGACATAAGAAAATAAGTTTGTTCACCTACTGGTCACAAAGTTCCTCTTAAGGATAACTTACACTTTGAAGTGCATTTCAGTGTAAGAAAAACAAAAACCAAACAACAAACAAAACTATTCAGCCAGCAAAATCTGTAATAGTTCCTGTAACACCTCGCAGAAGGGGAAATGAGAACTGATACAAGAGACATCTTCCCTCTCCTGACCCCCAGCCCGCAGTACCTCCTGCTGTGCTGGTTTCACAGCACAGGGTAAGAGCAGGAGGCACTTTCTGGAAAACAGAAGCGTATTAAATAGTCGCATGAAACCAGAAGAACTTGTTGTGAAAGAAGTCAGCCCTATCTCAAGGCTATTGTAACGTACACAACCTGATTGTGGGAATTCTTTCACTTGCTATGTTACCTGCACATGAACGATTCTTGTCCCATCTTGGTACGTTTGCCTGCTGCCTCCAATTGGACACTGTCAAAAAATCAGAGCAGTAGTAGAACCAATTAAGTTGTTTGGAACACTAGCAGTACAAATATGAATGATCTTCCTTTGTAATAGATGCTACTTTTTAAGGGAAGTGTAACTATACTCAGGACAGAGAGAGCCCTTCATGGAAAGGTACCTTGAGGGGCTACATCTAGAAACAGCTGCAACACAGGACGGTGTTTACACAGAGTTACACAGCTGAGAATAGTTGATATCATAATTGTGATGACCTGGATCTCTGTGTGTCACAGTAGCAAGTAAGGTTATTACTAGCTTCTGCTTTTGAACTTGAAACTGACAGCTTTTGGATGCTCTTACTGCCTATGAAGAAAATTCAGCCAGTTATTCATCTAACACAGATCAAGAGCAGCATGAACTGGGCTGTGTAAGCTGGCAGGATTTGTTGGCCTGGACTTCTACCAACTGCATGTTTGCTGCACCTGCACAACAGACATGCAACAAAAAGTATTGGATGTGTACTCCATGGTTAACAAAAGGAGGGTGCTATTTTGTTACTGAATATACTCAACAGTCACCACCAATAGTTATCTATAAAAAGGAAAATTAGGTGTTTGGTTACTAAGATTCCAGGTGCAGGTGAAATGAGGAGAGCTTTGGCATTATCATCTACCAGTTTGACCCGAGGTTAGTGACTCAATTCACCATCAGTTCTTCTTCAGCTAGATGAGAGAATTTTATTGACCAACCTTGTAATGGTGTATTTTTTACTGTCATTATACATCTCTCTAGAGAGAAAAGCTTAAAAAGTTAGAATGGTGTTTGCAGATCTTATGAGGTGCTGCACTAAAGCCCATAGATTAAATAAGTAAAACGTATTACCCAAAGAGAAGAGATCAGGGTTTGCTGTTACAGTTATCACTGGAGAACTGGGAAGCCTGGTGCACATGAAGGAGATATCTTTTGTTCTCAGGATTGACCGCTGCCCTTTCCAGTCATTTTTTACCTTTCCCAACTCATGGGAATTTGACAGAGATGATGAGGAAAGGTGGAGGACGGTGGCCCAGCTCAAGGCTGCCAGGGTAAGTAGTTTTAGCTAGGAAAACTGGAAACAATACTTCATGTAAGAACACAGAGTCAGTAATGAAGAAACTCAGGTTTATCAAGTGCAGCTCCATCCACCCGGGGATATTCTCTCTCCAGGCAATTTACCACTGTTATTTCATTTTGCATGTTTATATATTTACCATTATTGCACACACAAATATTTTGACTGGCAGTGAGATGGCATGACTAGGAGTTTCTGTTTGGGCAATACAGGATTATGAAGAATGCTTATGCTAAAGACTGAGAGGTGCTGACAACACATGATTTTACAATGCCAGACCTGAGTCAGTCTGTGCACCTTTGTTTTCATGAATATTAAACTGGCTCTCAAACTTTCTTCAAAAAAGAAGATATATTCTATCCAGGCTTTGCATGACCCAGCTACAGCAGTGCAAATAACTGCAGGTTACTGTAGTATGTTCTTCAACCCAACCCTTAAAATAAGGCTTTTGGTGAGAACACAGTTATGTAAGGCTGCAACAAGATTTGGAATGATAATTATTATCCAACTTGTCACCTATTTTTAACATCTAAAATGGAAGGCACTGAAATTCTTAATGATAATATTCAAAGAGAGAAGCACAGCAGTGAATCTATCACAATGAAATCTGATTCAGTATTAGGTTAAAAATAAGGTCAGGTTATTATTTGTAACTAGCGATCACTAATAATACACTTGTTAACCCCAGTGAAACAATATCAGGGTCTAAGAATAAATGTTCCTATGCAGTGAATATAACACAGTTCTCCCTTGTCCTTTAGCACATACACAAATAGATTTCAAAAGCAATTTTCCCTCCTCTGTCTCTCTCTTCAAAGCAAGTATTTAAAGCAGCAGCCAGGACATGCACTGCTGAGAACTGAGCTGAGCTGAGTGGCAAGGCAGTAGTTCAGCAAGGCACCTTTAGCAGATTGGGTGTACCTGTTTTGTCATGCAAGACATCTGTGGTATCTTCAAAACAACATGGCTATAGTATTAACGTGCTTCTAGAAGTCATGGGTACAATTCTCCCCAGCTGGGTTCGTGCTTCCTGCACTGCAACACACTGGCAGTGCTACGAAGAAAACATATATTTACCTGGCAGGAAAGGGGGGGAGGAACAGCTCACATTTTCTTGTTCCTTTTTGCAGTTGTTATAGCTTAATTCTCCAGTTGCTTGAGCCAGACGAAGGTCAACAGGATAGTCACTGTAATGTAGCATTAACTGAAGAGTAAAAATCTGAGAGGAAAAAAAGAAAGAAAGCATTGGCTATAATGCAGAGAATCTACCTCATTCACTCAAATAAATAGGCTACAGAATGACTACACCGGGTAGGTGTTGCCTGTCTTAAGTGTAACTGGAACTCCAGGACAAGAAAACGAATCACGATAAAGGTAAGAGTCCTTTCTGTTGGCTGAACTGCATTGTGCACTTCTTCCCCATTATCACAGCACTTCACAAGGGCACAGTCAGGCACAGGTAAAATATCTCAGAGAGTTCAAGCTTAACATTGTTAGATCTGCAGGTAGGGTACTCAGTTCTCCTGGACTTACAAGCATTTAATAGAATTGTAGCCTCATTCCAAGAAAAAAAAAACACCAATCCTCATAATAGGCCTGAAGGCTCCAGAGCCACATCAGCTAGGTGCCTTCTTTTGGATTAGTTTCCATGTTTTTCCTTAAGTCTGTGCACCAAGATGAGGAGGGAAAACACATCCTGCAGAAGCTTTAGTCCTAATTCAGTTGTCGCATTGTGTGAGGGATCTCACAGAAACGAGCAGAGCAATCCTCTGCTACGATGTTGCAACTTGGGAAAAAAACAACACAAGCACCTCTAACAAGTCCTACATCTTTTGGATTCCCAAAGCAAATCATTTAGAAGCCAGGGACAGTGGTTGCTCCATAGTATCCCGGCACAAGAAGCAAAGATATAGCAATAAAAAGCTTGATTCACATCTCCATGACAACTGATTGCATGTATTATAATGTGTTGTGTCCCTGAGTGCTTAAACATAGTTTATAGCAATAAAAGACTCAAGACAAGGAGAGCTTTCCCAAACAAAGCACTTGTGACGCGAGTTGTGCTGATCTGAGCACCACAGGAGCACCAGAAAGCCTCCAGTCCTCTGGCATAAACTTAGCATGGCACTTCACAGATGTTTACAGTACTGGTTTAAAAGGAAGGAATTTAAGCATGCCCCCAAATATGTACTGAACTTGACTCTAAATGCTCCTGTCATGTTCAGCAGGTTAGTTAACTACTGTCCCCTCAACGGGGTGAAATCATGTCTTCGTCTGTCTGGCAACGATACCGAAGTGTCTGTCCTGGCAGCGCTAGGATTTGCAAAGTGCCCTAAAGATTTTAACACCTTACAGTGATGCACAGCGTTTTCAGAACCGAGGAAGAGCCCGGCCGTGTGCCCAAGGGCACGGTGAGGTGCACCCATCGGCAGCGGGTGTGGCTTTAGTGGTGGAAATACACCGAGAGGGGTCCAACTGAGCTTCTTCAGCTTTGTAAAACACTAAAAATGTCATGTTTGTGAATGAGCAACCTTTCCCTAAGTCTTCTGACTATGAAGTATCTGTATCTATTGCCCTTCACAGAAACCACTTAATGGAAGTCTTAAATTTCAGGGCGGTATCAGTATGTCAGTGATTTTGTCATGCACTATCTGGACTCTGGAGTGAGTCAAACATAAAGAAGTTATATTTGCTCACGCTGACGTAACAAATATCTGACACAAATAGCTTTTTGTCTAGTTCTCATCTTTTGCAATCACTCTGCTAGGAATCACAAAGCTGATCTAACTGAAGGGGACCAATGAGACAAAGGACGCGCTGTGTTTTGCCTCGGGAAGAGGCCGATGTCTGAACACAAGATGTGTATTTCTGGCCTAATCTGATCAGGAAAGTCCACTTGCCCCCAGAGGCAGATGACTTCTACAGTGAAGCATCAGCTTCTACATTCTTTGCTGACAAAAACCCACCACACATTAACCCAAGAAGTTAACCCAGGATTATAATTCAGAGATACCCCCTTTAGATAATATAGCATAGTATTCTAATTCTGCATTTAGCACTGAAACACCATAGCAACAGACACTTCAGATACGCATTGGCAGATAATTTAGATCTAGTAAAATACTCACATAGGGATAAATATGAAGAAACCTAATTTACACGTTGCTTACTCTGTAATGGCCAATCGAAACTATGTTCACTTTGCTGTATGATGCCTTGCAATATAAATCTGTATAGTTTAAACACCGACTGATGTCTTGTACTGTGAAGGAAATGCTGGTGTTACTGCAGTAACTGACAAAACAATTGCAATTGCTAACATATGTGAATGAATTTGAGGCTCGTTTCAGGCTGTTACAGTATTAGTTTGCACTATTATAGATGGCTTTGTTAAAAAAAAAGTTGAATAGTCTATCAATCTGATGTGTGTAAGCACAGGTGCAGCCAGCTTCAGTAGTAAACCTTCCTAAAAATGCCATAAACGTGACGCACTCGTCAGTGACTCAAGGGCCAGGGCTGCACATGGCAGTACGGACAATCCTTGAGTCACCACAGCAGCCACACCCAGCAGGTCTCCTTAGCTACACACCGCGCACACACAGCAGCCTGGCACAAACACTGAATACAAGTATTATTCCTACCAGGGTACAGTTTAATCTTGCCGCATATCTGAAGGACTGCCAAACCCCCAGCTTATGCAATGCGGCAGGTATTCTTTCATTATTTCCCTTTCCTTTGAAGGTTCTGATAACTATCTGGGAGAGAAGAGAGAAGCAACCACAATTCACTCAGCTATTGATTATGACTCTCAAGAAGGCAGAAGGGATCTGACTTCTGATCCAAATGCAGTTTATAGGCTATCTGAGACAACGCAAGGATAAAGAACAGAGCTAGCTGTTCTAGATGGAACTCCAATTTTTTCCCTTCTGTGTGAGCACCCAGATAACTGGATCCAAAATACTGCTGTGCCAAGTCCTGAATTCTCTTCAAGTCAATGGCACAGCTTCAGCTGCAAGCAAGGAACGATGAATCCCCTACCTCTTCAAGCAGTGCTTAGTTGATAGCTAGGAGCTATGAGTGCCTTTTAAAACAAGAAAGGAATCTTTTCATAGCAGAGCACTCTAACACCAGGCTCCTGTGAGCCCATGGCAGGTTTGGGAGCCACCGCATTTGCTTTAAAGACAGCAGCAATCACCACTGCAATCTGTAAGGAGTACTGCCTAGTGCACATTACATGTGTTTTCTCTGCACGTATCAGATAAAACATCACAGGACTTTGGTTGCAGTTTCATAAGCAAGTAAGTTAAGATTTTCCTGCTGCTGAGAAGGCTTTATTTTTCCTCTTTTGCTTTTTTGATCACTTGCTTTTGCAGGCAACAGAAGTGGCACGCTGCAGAAGCAGAACTGTGACCAGAGACAGCCCCAAGTGGCTGCCCACCAGCTGGGAATTCCTTGCTCTGGATCACGTCTGCAAGGTGCTGAAGCACTTATTTCTCTTGAGTCTAAGGCACAGAGTACTAAAATCGTAGGTTTGGATTTTTCTCAATATTGTGGAAAGTAAATTAAAAGAGCAGCAGTAATTAATATTTTCTGTAGTCAGGGGTATAACTAACATTGACATCAGAAAGAATTCAGAATCTGAGTTTCACCAGGAATTCCACTATCTCTATGAAAACAAAAGCTAAATATGGTCTCTAAGCATCTTACTATGCCAGAACAACAATTACTAGCGAAAATAAACTTTAACTTGGCTAGTTAAATAAGAGATAATGTTATTGCCTTACGTTCTTTCCATTTATTTGTTCAAGATTATTTGGGAGGTACTGAAGAAGAAGTGCCACAAAGCAAATTCTTGCAATTTTTTCAATGAATAACACTTCTTCTACAGTTTTGAGGTAGAAAACCACAGACATTTGAGGATGCAAACCTATGGAAAGGACACCAAGGAAAAAAATGGAACATCTGAAGAAAGGCACACCAAAAAAATGCACATCTTATAGAGAGAGCATGACATGAAGGAACCGAGACTGATCGGTGAGAGCAAACACTTTCCCCTTTGCTCATTATTTTGTTTCTTTGCTTCAATAGCAGGCAAAGGATTTAACCCTTTCCACTCCCTGTCAGGCAAACCCTGCTGGAGACAACTGACCCCTACTAACCGGGAAGCCTTTGGTAGCAGGTAATTACAGAAGGGCACACTGTGTCCAAATTCTGACCCATTGCACTGAATTTTTTTTATTGTTTTAACTGATCATTTCACATACTTTGGAAGTTATTGTAGGGAAATGCCACACTGACTAGCACCTCGGTTATTTAAGATGAAGACCACTAAAATACATACTCTGCTACAGGCCACAGATTCACATTTCTTTTATTCTTTTTCACCATGTTATTTCTTACTGGCACCTTCTCCTTTATGAAGCAGGTGCCTGCCTGCACCGAGGCAGCTGAGGCCCACCAGCTTCCCACACACTGCTGACAGCTCACACTGAAGTCAGTGCCCCCCAGCTCCTCATCCCCAGAAGTCTGCGATAACTGCACTCTGCACGCACAGAGAACAGCAGGCCGCACTCAATTACAAACACCCCTCTCCCTCTACAACACCTCAGGAGGCCAGGCGCCATACCCAGGCTATGCTCCCCGAGGAGGGCAGCCCTAGGTCCCGCTCCCTCACAGCTCTCCCACCTCCTAAGGGCTGCGGGCGGAGCCGAGACGCTACCCCACAGAGACACCCACAACCGCACCCTGGACGGGCGGGAAAACCTTCTGACCCCCCTCTTCTCCCGCGCATGCGCAAGAACCCCCTCACAGTGCGCAAGCCCCGAGCCCCCCAGCTATTACGCGCCGCGCACAGTTGCGCATGAGCAGCCTCGAGTACCGCCTTGCCGGTCGGGCCAGTCCTGCCCATAGCGCGCAGGCGCGGTCCCTCCCGGCTACTGCGCACGCGTCGTCACCTCCCATGGCGGCTCCCTCCCCTCCCCGTAGTGTAGTTGGGCCGTGACGTCAGCAGCGGCGGCCATTACACGGGCAGTGCGAGCGAGAGAGCGGCAGAGCTGCTGTGTGTAGGGCGCTGTTTCGCCCGCCGCTCCCGTTCCTTCTACTGTGCCGTGGCCGCCGGGAGCGCGTTGTTGGGACCTCCGGGGGGAGCGGCAGCAGCTGGTGAGGAGGAGGAGGAGGGGGCGAGTGAGTGGGTGTGTGCGGGATGGAGGAGAAGGTGTTCACCAAGGAGCTCGACCAGTGGGTGGAGCAGCTCAACGAGTGCAAGCAGCTGTCCGAGGGGCAGGTGAAGAGCCTCTGTGAGAAGGTGAGCAGTGGGCTGGGGTGGGGGGGGGGCAGTGTGCGGCCGCGGGGACGGTGGTGCGAGGCGGGGGTGGCACCTCCCGGCTGGGTGGGCGTAGATGGGGCTGTGAGGAGAGCGGCGCGGAGCGGTGCTGGGGCTGTGGGGTGGCTCTGCGGGGCTCCCCTCGGCGCTCCCCGCGCGGCCCGGTGCTGGCTGATCCGCGGCCCCTCGGCGGGCAGCGCCGCGGCCTGGCCCCGCCTCCCGCCTTTTCATCGCCTCCTAAAATGGCGCCGCTGCCGGGATCCGGTGCCGGGATCCGGTGCCGGGATCCGCGGCCCGAGACCCCCGCGCGCCGCCGCCGGGCCCGGCCCTGCTCCGCCGCCGCCCCTCGGGCGTAGCGCTGCCCCTGCGGGGACGGCTGCGTGCGGGCTGTGTGACAAGGGGAGACGGTACGGGGCGGGGAGCGTGACAATGAGCATAGAGCACAGTGCGGGGCTCCGAGCTGCTGTGAGCCCAGCAGCTTTTTTTTTTTTTTTTAAGATCCCTTATAAATATAAGAGCACGCTTATTTATGATTGAAATGGAAGGTTAGATTGACTTTGGGAGTCGGTTTTTTTCAGAATAAAATGGCGCTTTGTGAAATAAAGCTCGTGTCGCTGTTTATTTCTATGGTGACTGATGGGGAACGTTGGGATCCGCACATCGGAATGATGTGCTGTGCGTTGTCTGTAGTACAGGAAGGTATTAAAGTCAGCCCCAGATACGACTGTGCTCTGGAAATTAAAGGGAATAGTAGCTGTAGTGGTACCCGGTTGTATTGTCCAGTTGCAGTCTAATTCTGAATGGAATGAAATCCTCAGCTATCAAGGTTTATTATTTTTCCTTCAATTATTAGAGGTTTTATTTCCATGCATCCTTAGATTGAAGGAATTGCCTTTTTGGGGGGGATCTGGAAATCAGTGCGTGTGGAAGTTATTGATGTACTTGGTTCTAAAGAAGACTGTGTGCCTACCGCAGGAAGAAATGAGGATATTTTAAGTTTGGCACCATGCCTTCAAATACTACAGCACGTTGGTTTAGAAGCAGATTGTTTCCAGAGGACTGTGCGTGGACTTAGAATTAACTTGCAGTGCTTTTGGCCAGACAGGTTCTTGTTGCGTCCAAATTTCAGTTGACTGATATCCCAGCAACTCGAAATCGTAACCATTAGGTACGGTTTGTGTATTTAAAATTGTGCTGCAAGCAAGTAGCAGTTTAGGGATTGTTTTCCATGTGTGCCTTAGTGACAGCAGCGGTCCGGCTTCCTCCTTGTGTCCCATTTGCCATCTCTGATATGCTGCTACAGGGTCTGAATCCTGGGTGGGTATTTCTAGTAAGGCTGCATGGCAATCTGTAAAAACCCGAGGAATAAATGAAATGCTTTCCATTCAGTGGATGTTCTGGATAGGTGAGGAGTAGGCATACCAATAGAAGCTCTGAACAAAAGGCACTGTAGTCGTGTTCATAATTTGTGTGAGGATGGAGGTGTTTTCGTTTTTTCCTAATGAAGAATTGAAATAGACTTTATTTCTGGGTGAGTGCGTAATGTTCATCACCAAAATAGATTCTTGATACTAGGAAAGAAAAAAATGTTCTAACCTGAAATGTTTCTGATAGGTTCAAGGCAAGGAATCACGAGGCAGGTGGGCTCCGTAGGAGCAGCGAGCTCTTCTGGTGAGGCTGAAGGAATGATACGTGATGAGCTGCGGGAATTGTTTGTTTTGATAAAGGCGTTGGAATTAGGTTACAGAAAGCTGTCTGTCCACCTGCTGTATTCTGAGATGAAAGACTGCAAAAATAGGAGAGAGACTGATGTGAAAATACCACTAAGAAGCAGGCATGCTCTGCCACAAGTTGGGTGTGTTGGAGCCAGCTCCAGACCAAAGGTGGAATTTCTTCGGTAGCGTGACACTGTGCTTGAGATAAAGCTCCCTCTCTCTTACTGGGTTGTGGTCAGCACTTTGTGAAGTACATCTAGGCTGTCTGTATTAAGGAGGGATGATAACTACTGGTAGTGGTAGGTAAGGTGCTGTGTGATTGCCGGTGCAAGCAATTGGAAGCTGTCCCCATAAGCCCGAGATTCCCATTGTCCTTCCGTCCCCTCTGGTGGGTTGCTGTGTTCCCAGAAGCAGGGCATTAGTTGAATTCTGTGCCTGTCTGCTAAGGGTCCTCATTTACCCTGTTTCCAGGCTTCCAGCACCAGCTCTCAGCAATACTGAATTATGCATCATGTTTTGATTATTGTCAGTAGCTGGCAATCGCACCCAAAGGTTATGTTTTTCCATAAAGAGCTTACATGTTAAGGATGGTGTCAAGTCTAGTTACTGTTCCAGATGATGGGTGAAGACCTATCAAACAGAAGCTGTCATTCCTCACTGCACTGAGCTGTAGCTAGGATAGGGCAGAGTAATCACTCTTGTGAGGGCTTTTCCCCATAACACACTGTTTATTAGGTGATCTTCCTGACTGGTATTTCTGGATCTTCTGAAGCATTGTGTGTGAAGACGTGCCTGTCTAGTAAGATGAAGCCTGAGGGCTCTGTTGTGTTTCAGTATTGATACCAAAAGAACGTAACAGCTATTTGCAAACACAATGCAATGCAGCCCAGTAACTAAATGTGGCCATTCATGCATCGCAGTTCCTCTTGGTGCATCCTGTGTTGTGCCTCATTACCTCGGTGATGGTAACTGGTGGAAATGTCTTCCAGAGCTAGGAATAATTTGCAGCCACAGATAATGTCGGCTTTCACAGACTTGAAAAAAGTCTGAGTGACAATTAAATTATTCTAGTATTAATATTTTCTAATAATTTTGCTACACCAATGTCAGATTTTATGTGCTTTAAATATTCCTTAAGTGTTAGCTTTGAAGAACTGTTATAAATATGTGCCTTACTCAAGTATGGCATTTATGATATCGGCCACACTTGTCCTGCTGAGGCTGAATTGTACACTGGCTGCTGTCTGAGGAGAAAGGAAGTCCTTTATGGCCAGGTGAGGTTTTTTCCACTGCCCACTTAGAACAAGGCTGCCATTCTTTTCCAACCTTTGTGGGAAATGGTCTTGATGGGATGCGTAGCTCAGGGAAGGTGGGATGGCAGTCCAGAATGGAACGCAGGAGTGAGCTGAATTTGTGGATGCAATCCCCATTGGCTGTTTCATAATGCATCTCCCTCTGGGTGGAGATGTCTGGGAGTCTCACTGCGAAGAGCTGGGCTGTGAGTGGGTTTGAACATAGCCCCTGGTTTCTTGGAGCAGACAAGCTGGTTGTATGCTGTGTAGAATTGTCAGGGCTCTCGCTGTGTACTTCAGATGTGTTTTACTGGTAACTGCATGGGTGGTGCTGCTATCTAAGCATTTCTTAATTGCGTGAAGTTCTCATATCACTAAACCCATTTTCAGAAGCCTTGATTGACACCTTGTCTCTGTAGCTTCTGATCTGTAACAGAGTTTGTGAGCATACTTGCTATTTGGTCTGTCAGCATGGCTAACTTTCCTAGTCTAAGCCTAGTATCAGCTGTGCTGATTTTGGTACATGGCTTGACAGTGGTGGCTTTTTTTTCATGTCATCTGCCACCTTTAACACCAGGTCTTCCACATTAGATTTTCTGAGACAAATTGCCCATGAGAAGAAGCCAAACACGTGTACTCACTGCAGCTGTGCAAACTGCTTGAACTCCGTCAGCTTTCTTTAAGCACCGTGGTTCTAGGAGGGCAGTGTGTTACTGATGCAGCTTGCTTTTGGGTCCTGAAAAACCTGTGGTGGAAGTTCACTTCTTGTGTAGCACAAGACAAGCAAGTTGTGAAGCACGCTCTGTTTCAAGCTGTTACTGCCCTGACATCTCTGCGCCACTTCTTCAGAGGCACTGTTCCTTTGTCTCCTGTATTGGCTTTGTGCAGGACATGCTGTGTGTCCCCGCGCTTCTGACAGCAGAATGGGTGTGGAAGGCAGTGTTTCATGTCCTATTTGCTACCACACTGGCTTATGGAGTCAGTAAAAAAGAAACTGCTGGTGGCAGGAGGGCCCTCTTCAGTTGTTTCTATGGCCGACAGGAGGACGGGGGACTCCTCTGTTACTGCCTAGTGAAGTTACGTGGGGATGGAGCCGTTGATGCGTCCATCTCTGGAGAATTACAGGTGAGAAGGTTTTTGTGACATTTTTATAACTGCTTTAGGTTACTGTGGAATGCTTTCACAAGAAAGACGCTTTCACTCCCCATGTTCTTATGATGGCATTAATAGAGCATGGAAAGTGTTCCCTTGCACAGAAGACATTGAAGTGTCAGCCTTGCCAGCCTTCTCACCTCATTCTGATTGCAACACTTTGGTTATGTGTATGAGAAACCTGTCTTATGCACATTGCTTCTTGTAGCACCAACAGCTTTCTCTTTGGTATTCTGTGAAATTGAGTTGTGCTGCTGTTAGTACTTCTTTTAATTAGTTTCTGCTCACCACATCCATTGTAATCAGATGGAGTGAAAGATATTCCAGTGATGTCATTTTGGGCATAGCTTAAAATAACAGAAGTGAGCGTTTGTAAGTCAGAGCAAGTTTGTACTTGAGTTTCTACAGTGTAAGGATAACGACACGGACAGGGCTGCAGATTGATGTCCCTTTCCAGATCTACCTCTGGTAAAGCTGTTGCCTCCCAAGATCTGGTGACAGTGCTGCTCTGTGATTGCTCCCAGGCCGCACTCAGTTAGTCATCAGGGTTGCCTTAAGCAGCGTCATAACCTTACCTGTCTGGCTATGAGTTACGGAGGGCTTGTGCAAATAGCTCTGCTGAGAGGCTCCAAACAGCAATGATAAAATTTCCCTTCTCACTTAGGGGCCCTTAAACACTACACCAGCATTCAATAACACAGTTGTTGCTGTAGACTTCTTTCTTAAGGCAATATGTTAAGCTGGAAAAAGCAGGCAGTTTATTCCTGGCTAAAGAATAAATACCAGAGCTTGACTAATCAGCTGAGCTGAGCAGCTCTCCAATGTTTCTGCAGGGTACGTAGGAAATACCTTCCAGTGTAGGTGTTGAATCCTTGCTGGTTTTGAAGTACATATCTTCAGTTTGACACATGTGCCTGCCCAGCCTTCCAGCTGATGCCTGACTGCATTTAACATCACTGTGCCTAGCTGGGGATGGAGTTACCTGAACAAAAAGTTTGAAAACCGTTCAGATTTACCACCTGCAGTTCAGCTTCCTTTATCAGACGCTAGTTTGGGAATGGCTTCAGCCTATTTCTTCTTTTAATTGCTTGAGCAGTAAGAAATGCATTCAGCTTGCTCTTATGGACAGGGCTGAAGATTGTAAGTGGCCAGCTTCATGCATTATTACTGTTACTCTTTTACCTGGATCTCCAATAAACCCATCTGGTTTTCCTCATTTATTTGGCTTCTTGTACTTCTTAAAGATGGTTTTTCCTAGAGTGTTTAAAATTCAAAGTTAAGGGCACAAAGATGTCTTGAACACTGTGAAATAATGATGACATTGAATTCTTCTGGGGATGCCCCTTCCTGTCCTCATTTTCTCTCTGGTCCACTATTGTTACTTAAATAGCACTTCCTCTTTTCTTCTGCTGAATCTCTCTCTAAGGGAAATAGCCTTCTTTTCAGTTACTGTTAGATCTGTAAGGCTGCTAATGATCTTTGCAAATTGAGGCTGAGGGGAATATGGAGGCTGTAGAAAGTGTCAGTCATTGCTTTGCAATACAAAGGAATAGAGAAGTACTTGGCAAAAGTTTACTGCCTGTACTCATTCTTACAGACCTTCTGGGGTTCATAGGAGAAACGAAGTGATTGTCTCATTTAATCTTACATGCCGTGCTGGCATCAGGATTGACGTCTTGGTTGGCCAGTGCTGTTTGTTACTCTCTAACCAAATGGAAATTGCTAAAAGTGAGGCAGCAGTTGCCACTCTGTAGAGTGCAAAGAAGGGTGCTTAGCTGTGTGTTGTGAAACATTAAGCTGGTTTGTATTAAGCTTTTTGGGTTAGGTGTCTGTGGTTTGCTTACGCAGTCCCTGAGATAGAGGCCGCTATTCTTTTGTACGCTTTGAGCTTAAATACAACTTCTGAGTTCATTTGTTAGTTCTGTGTGCCCAGCCCCGAGAAAATTGAGGGCCACAAATGTGCAGTGAGTGCATCGTGACACACATTGCAGGAGCTGCAGTGTAACTGAGCAGGCATGCTGCTTCCTTCACCTAGTTCCAAACCTCCAGCATGGCCTGCGGAGAACGACGTCAGCAGTGGTGGTATAGGTGCTGCTCACTAAGGCAGAGTAGATAGGATGCTCTCTGCTTCACTCATGGAAGAGTATTTTGCTGCTGCCAGTACTTCTGTGTTGGATGGAAATTCTTTTTACTTGCTGTGGAATACTAAATAGATAAATGTTAATTGAGAGCTCTGGACTTGAATTCTATTCCTGCATACGCATTCACATTGAACTCAGTGGATTCTGATGTTCAGAATAAAGCAGGTTCCCTGTTGTGCTGTGTAGTCCGACTGCTGTCCTGACACCTTCACAGGAGAGCAATACCAGAGGCCTGATGTCTACTTCTGTTTAAAAGGTCAGACTGTAAAAGAAAACCCCCTTTGCTCTAAAACCAGCCCACGTTTGAGCTGAACATCTTTACCCCGCAGGTAGGGGCTGGGGAACAGTTGAAGGAAACAGAAATGCACTTCTTTTGTAGAAGAGCTGCTGACTTAGCACGGAACTGGGATCACTTCCAGGCGGTGATGCCGGCCGGCTGAAAGCAGCTCCATCCCCATTAGCTGATAGCTGTGGCTTTAGTCACATCCTGCGCACCTTGCCGGCAGGAAGCGCTGGGTGCGGCTGGAGGCTTCGATCTCAACAAAATACCTTCATGGTAACTACGGATGTGTGACTTCGCCTTGGTTACGGTGGATGCCTTTCCATACGAGCTTTATTAGACAGCACGGTGGCTTACAGGTGTGAGTTTGGGTCTTCCAAGAACGCGTTACAGATTTCCACTGTGACTGCAGAGCTGTGTTGTCTCATTAAAGTGAAGCTTATATTTCCTTTACCGAGTTAGTATTAATCTTTTGATAAGTGCTGTATTGCACTGATTCAGCATTGCACAGCAGTTTCAAACATTGTTTTTATGGCTCAGTGAAGCCACAGTGATGTTTCCTGCTTTTATTTTCTCTGTATGATGTGCCTCACAGAGTAGGTGCTTGGTTTGAGCTGTCAGAGCTTCTGCTAGAAGGCGATGATCTGAGGAGGGTAGGCGTGAAAAAGAAATACATCGCATGTTCTGGGAACAAAAGGCAAGTTGTGTACTGGTGGACTGAAGAGATTCTCCAGGAGTGGAGCAGTTCAGGTTTCTGTGAGCTGAGGCAGATGGTGTATCCTGCTTATGAAGCACGCTTGCCCTCAGCAGTGTCAGAGTGGCTGGGTTGCAGCCCTGGAGGCGCTCAGCTGTGAGCTGTGCCTTCTTGGGCAGGAGTTTAGGCAGAGAAGGAGGGAAATGGGAGATACCGGAGTGCAGGCAGCTCCTGCCTGTCGTTAAATAACACCCTGCAGATCTGAAAATCAAATCCCAATAGCTTTAACAGTCAGACATCTTCTTTGAATTTTTTGCACCCCAGCCTGTTATAAAATGTGGTGCTTGCTTGAATCTTTGTTTGAAAACAGTGGAACTAATCTTTGCAGTTTAAGAACGGGTTGTTGTTGTTTCTTTTTGGCATATAAGATGGTGCTTTGTAAACAAGAAAAATACAGTGCTTTGCTGTTCATTCCTCCTTTCAAAGGTGTGCAGCAATCCTGGAAGGTTTGGATCCTTACACTATAGGCTTTGTTTTCATCCAGTAATAATTCTGTTACTATAAAGGGAGAATTTGTTTTCTCGTGCCTTTAGACTAGCATTAGTTTCAGTCCTGTCTTCTGGCTCTCTTGACTGAGTTAGCACAAGTTGCTTTTTCCCCAGAAAAAGGGCTGAGTGAGCAGATACTGCAGATACTGAGCACTGAGCTCCAGCCGCTGGCTGCACTGACGTGTGTTTGATACGTGCTTATTGCTGGGACTTTGAGATTGCTCTAAGAGCAGCACATGACTTTCCACATCAGCAACTGCTGCGTAGGACAGATTTCACTGAGTCCTGGTACTCTTCCTCGTGTCTTACAGCTGCCTGTAGGGACTTGTCATTGCAGTGTTGCACGCTGCTGACATCGGGCATCTGCCTCAGTTTACTGACTTCTTAGAATGTAGAACACAAGTTAAACTTCCTGTGGAGTCGTGAGAACTGAAGACCTGCAGAAGCTCAGAGCTCTCTTAATGTTAAGAAATGAAAAATGTCTAAGAAACAAAAGCACTGATAAGTGCTGGGGCAGAATCTTGAGTTTCGGAATTGCGTAACTGTTTATGTAGAGACGGGCAGTGAAACCTGAATGTTTCAGAATGTCAGTGTCAGAATACTGTGAAGTATAGCACTGCTGTCCTTGGCAATAGGTCACAGGGTTCTTGAAGTGGGAATCAGGTGTGCCTGTCGCTTCCCTGCTCCTCCCTCATCGGTGGCCTTACTGAGCAGTGCTCGCTGTGCTGGAGGCTGCTGCGGTGCTCTGCTGCTTCCTGCTGGGAAGAGGCACGGTGGCTGCTGGTGGCACATCCGTTCTGGGGAGAGAGCTAAATGATGTGACTGAGTAATAGTGTCATCCTGGGTCTAGGGAAGGGACCGGTCAGTGGGGAGTGAAACCAAGTAAGATTGCATGGGGTGGTGTGTGGTCCCGTACGAAGCTGGAGTCACCCATGCTTCAGTGACATTAGGAGCAGCTTGGCTTTGTGAATCTTGTTGTGACGCTGTATTACATCTACTCTCGTCTTGCCAGCTTGTGTTTCTGTAATGTCACAGTATATTCCAACAGTTGTGACTTTACTCTTTTTATAGGAACTGAAAATGCAGAAACGGTACAGCTGACGGTTTCTCAGTGCTATTTTCCACTTCCAGCTCTCTTGAAGCTCTGTTTTAGAGACTAGTATACTGCTTAAGCAGCCCAGTATATGCCACTGCTAATGCTGTGGGACATACGGCTGTAAATGGGCTAAGCAGCTCATAAGTTGGTATTTCATTAAACTTGTTTCAAGAACATGAACATATTTAGATGGCTGCACCAGCATCCTTTTGCTGCAGGATTTAAATGGAGATTGCTGCTTTGCAAGTTGACCTGGAACCGTCGTCTTCTATCAGAGTAGCTGTCTGGCTCACCTGTGTGCTCAGTCCTGTGCATATCTGAGTGACTGAATATTTCAGGAGCTGAGGAAGCGACAACTCTGCAGAGAATGAGGCCGTTTTAATCTCGGTCAGCATGAAAGTTGCATACCTTTGATGAAAAATGAATGCAGCATTCCTTGTGTGATGCTTCCAGCGCGCTGTGAAAACACGGCAGCAGAAAGCATTCTAATTAAAGAATGCTTTTTTGTACTGAAGTGCTGTAAGTCTCTGTAACTTTCTCTGTCAAAAGGAGAACTAGGATGGGTAATGCTTCTGACTTCGTGGTGTATGAGGGGAGGCTCAGGCTGTTAGAACACCTCCTAAGCATCCGGTGAGTGTCACTGCATTAAAATGAGCTGAAGTCAGACCATCTTAAAATAAATGGATGTTTTTAGCATCTACCACAAGCCACCAGCAACCCATCTTTGGCACCAGGCAGTGTGAGTGGAAACTCATGTGAGCTTGACTTTTGTTGTAAATGGGTCTGCGGAGTAATTTAACTTTGTTACTCATGATTTTGAGTATCTCAAGCTGAGTGTTGTGCAGGGTACTTAACCACGACTGCATTTTGCATTTCTTCCTAGTGTTGAATGGAATCTTTGCATCTCCACCATTAGAGTGTATGTTGCTGGCGCTTGTGTTTGAAATGGTTGCTGGGCTGGGCAGCTTGGATAATGCCCAGGAGCAGTGAGACCACATCGGGGGGCGTCCATCACTGCCCAGCTGATGGCTTCACAGCTGGAGTGGGAATTTGGGCAGAGCAGCATGTTCCTTAATGAGCCTGGTTCCTGCTGGGACCAGGCATTCAATCTCTTGTTTAGCTTTCAATTTCAGGTATTTCGTTCCTAACCTTCCAAAGCTCCTGCTTTTCAAATGGTGATGATTCTTTTCCTACAGTGTCTCAAAATACTTCTCTGCTTAGCAGAAAGCCTCTGAAACAAGTGTGCAGCTTCAGATGTCAGCTTAGGTTTGAGTTGTCGGGTTGGGTTTGAGAAAGCACTGAGAGGAATGACCCTAAAATGAACGTGGTGTTGCTCTTCTGCCCGTCTCTTGTGCTGCTGCATGCCTCAGGGTGTCTGGGGTTCACTGTGGCTGTGTAGGTGGTATCTGGTGCTGTTACTGGGAGTTTTGTGGGCATCCCGTGTTGTGGAATAGAATGCAGTTTTCATATTCTCTTCTTGGCAGTGTAATGAGGTTAAATATATCCTTTTTGAATAGGAACATTGGTGCTTGAAAGGCGTAAGTCTTCATAGATGGTAACTTGTGAACTTGTTACTATTTATATTTCTAATGCCTCCAGTACTCCCTTGATGTAGAAGATTATTGTGGCAGGTATTTATAGCTTGTTCTCAGAGCAGTCACCTGCAACTGGCATCAGTCTGGCAGTATTTCCAAGTTACCTTTTGGATGCTATAATTAGTGTGTGCTGTTTGTGTGAATTACCTTTTGTCAGCAACTTCTGTGCCCAAAACTTTGGGGAAGAAAATGAAGAGAACAAAAATCTGCTTTTTACTTCAGCTTATAAAGGGCACGTTTGTGCGTACTCAGAACACACACACAGAGTTGCTGTGTGGTTGGTGATACCTCTGAATGTCGGTTGAGTTCTTGCTTCTGCTTCAGGTAGGATCCTCTGCTGTATTCAGAGAGATGCACACATGAGTAGCAAACTGTCATCTCGCTTCCGGAGCGTGGAACCCTGCTGGAGCTCCGGCTGGTTCACACAGCCGTGTTCACCTCCCACGTTTGGCTGTGTCTGAGTTCAGGCTTTGGAAGGGGTGGGAATAAGGTGCTGGCATGACTGTAGGCTTCCTACAAGCTTCACAGTCCCAGAGATGATGGTCATTGGTCTGAAGGCAGTCTGCTGCCTTTCTTGGAGCTGCTTTATAGAACATATCAGTTTTTTCTAAGCTGGAAACTAATTCAGAAATGCCCAGTTGATGCTGGGGAAAAACCCAATTCTTCAAAAAATAAAAATACTTTTAAAAATGTATAGCATGAAGCACAGCCTTTCAAGTAGGTGAGATCCTACTCCATGTGCTTCAGCCAAGGACGGGGGTTCATGAAGAGGGCAGGTGATGTAACGTGGCAAATGGTGGAGCATAGTGTGAGTAAAACTGTCCACAGGCGATCTTACAACTTCTCTGCTTTTGTCTTTAGGCTAAAGAAATTCTGACGAAAGAATCCAACGTGCAGGAGGTGCGATGTCCTGTCACGGTCTGCGGGGATGTGCACGGGCAGTTTCACGACCTCATGGAACTCTTCAGAATTGGAGGCAAATCACCAGACACAAATTACTTGTTCATGGGGGACTATGTTGACAGAGGCTATTACTCAGTTGAAACAGTCACGTTGCTTGTAGCTCTTAAGGTAATTTTTCTTCTTTACCATCTAATATAAAACGTGCAATTACTGACCTGACTGCATTTGATATCAGTTATGAATTTACTGCAAAGGTTTATAAGTAGAAAAACGGAAATGTTGGCTGTGTTGTCAGGAATATTTCTGACAAACCTATATAGATGTAGTGCTTCTGAAAAGCCCGTATGACGTTTTCTGAAGGGAGCTGTGCATTTATTTTCTTTAAATGTGGAAGTAGCAGCCTTTAAAAATGCAAGGTACCAGCTTAGAGCACAGGGACAGGGAAGTGCGCTGGTAACAGTGGGTAAAACCTGCACTTCATCTCCAGGCAGCTGAAGACTGGCATCATTTAGCTGTTTTTTTTTCCTTTAAGGTTGTAATTTAATTTTTTCTTATTGCTTAATTGGCACCTTATGGGGAGGGGAAGAAAATCATACTGTGGTTTTGGGGAGTGCATGTTGTCGTGCCCCTAAAGGATCTTCAACTGTGGTGTTTAGGTCCGCTACCGTGAGCGTATCACAATACTTCGGGGGAACCATGAAAGCAGGCAGATCACACAAGTATATGGCTTCTATGACGAGTGTCTAAGGAAGTATGGGAATGCAAACGTTTGGAAGTACTTTACAGACCTTTTTGATTACCTTCCTCTAACCGCCTTGGTGGATGGCCAGGTAGGTCCAACTTAACAGAGTTAAATGTTGCTGGTAGTGAAGGGAGCTATTCACACTGTACTCAGTGAGCTCCCAGCTCGAGAACAACCTCTTGAAAACTTTTCTTAATTGTTTATACCGAACAGTTACAATTTTTGTACCAATAAATGTAAACAATTGAGATTTCATAATGTGTCTTCCAGATTTTCTGTCTACATGGTGGCCTCTCTCCATCAATAGACACGCTGGATCACATCAGAGCACTCGATCGCTTGCAGGAAGTTCCCCATGAGGTATGCTGAAAATTACTTCTCTTAACCCAGTGGGATTCATGATTCAGCATATGTTGGGTATTTTAATGTATACAAAGGCAGAAAATCAGGTTCAAAACGATGCAGCAGTTTGAAAATGCCTGTCTTGCCTTACTAGTCTTCTGCAGGAAAATTAAGGGGCGCATTCCTGCCTAAAGTTACAAAGCATATTTTAATACCTCAGAGGTGAGAACTGCTTCTGTGAAATGTTTTCATTAAAACTGACTTCCTTGTTAGTATTTCAAGCTTTAACTACACTAGCTATTGTAGCTGATAGGTGGAGTTCTTCTTACATCTTCTTTCCACGCCTTAAAGAGATGCTGCAGTAAGCTGTGCAGGGACGTGTAGGTTGTGTTGTTTTTGCTTTATTTTTTGCTTCCATTTATGAAATACTCTCCAAATCTCTTCCAGGGTCCAATGTGTGACTTGCTATGGTCAGATCCAGATGATCGTGGAGGCTGGGGAATTTCTCCTCGAGGTGCAGGTTATACATTTGGACAGGATATTTCAGAAACCTTTAACCATGCTAACGGCCTTACATTGGTTTCAAGGGCTCATCAGTTGGTAATGGAGGTAAGCAGCAGAGGCTGTGTTGAAGCTGTTGATAGGGTAGTTAGTTGTTGTGGTGCCTGAGATGCACACTTGGCCTCTTTACAAGGTAAAGGGATGCGTGTGGTTTTCTTCTTATCCTCTGGTTGTCCCTAGAAGTGAACCTCTGATCATCAAAGCCAGAACCCACACCTAGCTTCAAAAAGATTGTGTCATTCAAATTGGTCTTTTGATTTTTAACAGCGTAGTGGAGAATTCTTGCTGTTTTTTAATGTGCTTATCTAATGCTTATTGGAAAGATGTTACGTGCTGTGGTGCAATTCCCTTTTTCCTTTTTCTGTTGAGAAGAGAAATAAACATACAGCCTTAATGTTATGTGAAACTGCAAAGCTTCCACAGGGCTTTGCACGTTGAAATTCAGTTTAGTAGTCAGCTATATGGGGTGCAACAAATGAATGTGGTTTTCCTAAAGAGTTTATTTTCCTCTCCAGGGGTACAACTGGTGCCATGATCGGAATGTAGTCACAATTTTCAGTGCTCCAAACTATTGCTACCGTTGTGGCAACCAGGCTGCAATTATGGAACTGGATGATACTTTAAAATACTCCTTGTAAGTATGCTTAAAAATGAGATCCGTGTTGCACATGATTTTAAGATTTGATAAGTGGGATTTTGCTACAGTAACTGTTCATGGTTTTGAGGTACAGTTTTTCCCCACCTTCAGGAGGTGAAGTGACAGGGAATCGTTGGGCTAGTCAGATGTAAGAAGTTTCACAGTCAGATATTGGAAGCTGTTGTTGTTGACATCTAGACAGATGTCGTTAAGCTCATTACATACAATCAAGTCAGAGTTCAGTGAAATACTACAGAAGTGTGTAACCTGAAAGGTGGAGTACCGTCATACCTGAGGTAAATCTGCCCACCTGTAAGTCTAGGGCAAGAGGCTTCCAGTCTTGTTAGGACATTGACTTTTGGAGCTGCTGTAGCAGTTTTGCTAATAAAGAGGCATTGCACAAAGCGCCGTGTAAATTACCTCTTTGGTAATTACTGGAGACTTCAATGACTAGATGTGTACTGATATCTGACCAGCCAGAGTCTTAAAGCCAAGACTGGTTTCTTTCAAGTCCATAGAAGTAATCTGAAGCTGAGTTTAAAGTAATTCAGAAGAAGTACCTGCATGTGCACGGAGTGCTGTCATTAACACGATGCCTTTCAGTTTGCAGTTCGACCCGGCGCCGCGCAGAGGCGAGCCGCATGTTACCCGTCGCACCCCGGACTACTTCCTGTAAAGAGATTATAGACCTGTACAGTATTGCCATGAACCATACGTTGACCTAAAGAAAATGGGAAGAGCAACAGTAACTCCAAAGTGTCAGAAAATATTTAACATTCAAACTTGTTTTCACATGGACCAAAAGACGTGCCATATTCAAATACAAAGCCTCTTGTCGTCAACAACTGTGACCACTTTAGAATGAACCAGTTCATTGCATGCTGAAGCAACATTGTTGGTCAAGAAACCAGTTTCTGGCATAGCGCTATTTGTAGTTACTTTTGCTTTCTCTGAGAGACTGCAAATAATAAGATGTAGACATTAACACCTCGTGAATACATTTAACTTTCCATTTAGCTATAGCTTTATTCAGCATGACTGTAGATAAGGATAGCAGCAAACAATCATTGAAGCTTAAAGAACATTTTTAAAATAAGTACCAAGGCTTCATATTTGTTCTGAAACTGTTTGTTTGTTTTTATTTTCAGGGAATACTGTTAATTTAATTGTATTGATTTTTTTTGTCTGCACTCAGTTCCCTTTTCCACTCTTTGCCCAACCATTTTGTCCCTTGTAATGTCCAGCATAGTGAATTACTTTGAACAGAACTGTTTTTTTCTGTAAAACAATGTTACTGCAGGACAGAGCTGCAGTGTTTTTCATAATAAACTTGTGAACTAAGTATGGAAAAATGTCAAATTCTAATTGCATCTCAGGTCAGCTCTGGTTTAATAAACTGAGGCACAGCTGGATAGGCTTTATAAACCTGGATGGAAGTTTCCACCATGAATAATGAAAAAAATGAGGTGATTGAAGTGTGCTGGGAAACTGCGACCTTCTGATCCTGTCCCAGGGAGGTGCCTGGTCCTGAGCTCGCGTTGCTGAGAACGGAGCTCACTTACTGCTGAAATGTTGCTATCTTTTTTCCCTCTTGGTGCTCTGTGGAATATTCAGAAGTAGGAAGATACACGATGAATTAACTGATGAGCATGGCTTTTTTCACCTGTAAATCCGAGTTGGAGTTGTTTCCACTGTAGGTGCTATACTTCAGAAAAGAGTCTGACAAACTCAGAATAAAAGCAGTTTTCTAAATATTAAAGGAATAAGTTGAAGTTCAGTACTACGTGTATTGCCCAAGCTTCCATTACCAAAATAACAGTGATTTGTGTTAACTTGTTTAAAGCCTTTCCTTTCTCCTAATCTGAATCTGATGATGATTTTGTTCAGAACACATTCAAATGCTTGCATTATTAAGGCTCACTGCAACTTCTTCTTGGGTGTATCTTAAAAGAAAGTAGCTGGCTGTTCAGATGGAAGGCCATTGCCACTCATACTGTTAAGACTCTGGTTATAGGGCTCAGTGTATGGACTGTGTGACAAAACAGAGGGATTTTTTTATACTGCTGGCTTGTAAGAGGAAATATAGAAGTGCTGCCGGTGTGCAGGCCTGCTTTCACACACAGATGGACTTCCTTGCTTTTCGGAGGATATCTCTTGAAGGGCTGCTTAACTCAAACTTGCAGGAGGCTTCCTTCCACAGCTCGGTACTTCACACCTTTCTGAAAGGCCTCAGGGGTTGCTTTTTTCTTCTGCAAAAATTCTGCCTTCAGGTGGAGCTCCGACCTGTTCCTGGGCAGCTCCGTCCTTCCCAGGCGAGGGCTCTCACAGGGAGCAGCGCGTTCTAAAAGCAGTGCTCACGTGGAGGTGTTCCTTCTGGTGTTGTTTTTATCTGGT
This sequence comes from Pavo muticus, assembly GCA_016647715.1. NCBI lineage: Eukaryota > Metazoa > Chordata > Aves > Galliformes > Phasianidae > Pavo > Pavo muticus. The sequence goes on from JACDJE010000418.1 coordinate 284,075, forward strand.
ATGTTGGGAGCTTTTGCTCTGATCGCTAGCAAAAAGAAGTTCCTTTGCTTTAGAGAGCAGTTCTTTAAGTTCCCTTTCCTCTCGCTTGCCATTCTGTATTTGTGCTTTTGCAGATAGAACTTCGTACCTCCACTGACACCATTCCATCAAGAGAAATGACGTGCCCTACTGCCTGTGGCACGATGCATCCCCTGCTGCAGCGGGAAGCAGTTAGCTCGTTTGTTCTGTGTCTGTACGCAAATACAAGCCCAACAGAGTAAGTTGGCAGTCGCTCCAGGTTTTGCACTGTCTCCATACTTATGCTGTGACTGGCCGTTTGTAGGCCTTTGTTTTTAAGAATATCGCGTTGTGAACAAGAAGTTGTTCTGATGGGGATTGGTAATGCTGTTTGCCAGCCGGCTAGGAGGTGAGATTCAAGAGAAGAGAGAGAACTTAAAATAGAGACAACTACCATCCAGTTTTTCAGCAGCTGCCTGAGTAGACGTTCACCTGAGCTTCGCTTCAAACTGTGACGCCACTGGCCCAGAATTGGGATCTCGGTCTGTTTCACAGATCGGTATCGACCTTTCCTTCTGCGCTGCAGAGACTGGCAGGCTCCTTGGAAAGGTGCTGTAGGAGTAGCTCCAAGTCCTGCATCTTCATCAGGTTTTTACCTGAGTTTGTATATCAGATTGAAGTAAATGCCTCTCATTTGTTGGGGTCTGTTCTTTGAACTAAGGAATCATTAAGTCAGAATCGAAGTATCAGTGCATACACCCATACACAGGAAAACCTTTGGTCATTTCCTTTTTGAAAGGAGAAGATGGAAGCATTTGGGACATACAGATTTGCAGGCATTCAATCCTCCATTCTCTTATTCCTTCTCTGCCTGCCCCCACCTGCTGCCTGTCCTTCGGCATCCCCCAGGGCTCAGCTGCCCTGCAGTGCCTCCCGCAGAGCCCTGCTGCCTCAGCTGCTGTGGCTGATGTGAGCTGCTGTGTGTAGGTGCCTGTTTTCTCCAAGGTAAACGGACACTTGTGCCTGTAGGCTCAGGCTGAAGCCAGATAGTTTCCAGCTGCTCACATTTGCATACAAGCTCAGTATCACTGCTCTGCTGTTTTAGATCTGACAATACCTGTAAGGGTTCTTGATGCACAGGCAAGTGAAGATGGACAGAGCTACGTACCTTGTTGTTCTTAGTCTGCCTGGATGATGCTTCTGCCTTGGAAAAGAGGTGCTGAGTGTACATATTGCTGAGGACAGCTTTGGTTTCATCTGACTGCACTCCAGCCTGGTTTGTATCAAAGGTGGGACTGGGTTTTCTTCACATTGCTGGAAGTCACGTTGATAAAGGTGGTATGGTGAGGGCCTGGGGCAGAGTCTGTCCTCTGGCGATTTGAGCATTCAGTCTGAACCCTAAAGGCCAGCTGTACATTTTCTCATGGACAACACACAAATAAGACATGGAAGCGCTCAGTTTATTTTTTGCATCTTCATCGTAGTTCGATAAATACATCCCTGTGTTCTTCCCTTCTTACCCCTTCATTTCCTCACTAGTAACACCACAAGTTCCTGCTGTAGGAGGAGCTGTGATGTCGAGCAGGACAGGGCTGAGGTTTGTTCTGGAAGAATGGTGTGGTCTGTAAGAAGAGGCGAGGGTTCTTCAGCGACCACTCGGGATTCCAGATGAAGTGGCGCTGAGTTCAGGTCACCGAAGGTGTGGTTCCACTCAGCCCTTTCTTGTATACCAGCCATACACTTTTTAATTGCTTCTTGCTTTACCTGCATGCTGGGAACTTGTGGTCACTTAGGATTAGTTTTATTTCCAGTCTGTACGACTTCTGAATTGCCATTCTCTCTAGGTTGTTGCAGGTGTCTTGCCCAGACATACAGTCTGACTGCTTAGCTGTGGTTGTACAGTGATGCCTGCACTGCACCAGTTCTCTGCAAGTTCCAGACAGGGTAGTTTGGAAACAGGTTAAGTAAAAGTTACATTGGACTGCACAGGAATCTTTCGGGACACGTGAACACACTGAGAAAGCCCTGCAGGGTAAGCAGCTGAGTCAGCTCACTGTGGTTTTGTGAAATTGTGGTGCTCTAATTCATTTGGCTGTGCTCCTCCTGGATGAGAAGAAAGACAAAGTGTTCTCCTGAGCAGGGGACTGGAGTTCTTTGGCATACATACAGGAGAAAAAAGGCTGAAACAACGCTTTAGGTTTTAAATTAAGCAGTGCAACATGTTTTAGCCTTTTACAACCTGTGCTATAGCTTAAAAGCATTATTCCTTAAGGTGAGTTGAGAGCTACGGTGCCTGATCTCAATTACTGCATGGTAAGCAACTGCTTATAGATGAAAACGAAACTGATTGCTTCTAGTATACAAGACACAGATTGCTAATAGTATTTAAATGCTTACATATATATTGCTGACATAAAGAACACACAAAAGCATCACTTTTAGAGAAGGAGGGTGCTGTGGTACTGGAAAAGATGAACTAGAGAGGCTCCAGAACATCTCTTCTTAGAAGGCCACAGGACTAGACTAGAAAACCACCTGAGCTGCTGTTGGTGCTGGTGCTGCTTCAGACTGGGATGCATTCCAACCTCCGCCCTTGTGTTCAAAGCAACATCTCACTTAATTGCAGCACGTGAGATCCACAGTAGATGTTCATCCCATTACCTCACCATCAAACTGCTGTGAAGATGTCAGGACTTTGGTTTTGGTTTGCAACATCAACTAATGATAAATTCAGGTGCGTCCAGTGGTCTCAAATCGGCATCGGCTCATTTCTACTGATTTTCCAGTGGCTGCATTGTGCCACCTTCACTGTCTGGGTGATGGAAGGGGAGGAGTGCAACCTGAGGTGAGCATCTCTGGGGGAAGCTTTGGGGTGGGTGCTGTTGATGAGAACCATCAGCACTGCAAATAAATGCAGCGTTCTGTAAGATGGTATGAATTGAACTGAACGTTTGTTACTTGGTCCTCTTATTGACTGCTGTATCTGTATTTCTCATCAGATCACCCCTAAGTGCAACAAAAAGAACATAGGAACTGTCTGAAATGGGATGATAGATTTAAATACAAAGTGCTGAACTATCAGATAGGACTTTTGAAGCTGCTGATCTCATGCTTGATGGAAGGACTTCAGCCTGTTTTCCTGCTGCCTGCACTTCTCAGGCGGTTTGAGACCACCACCACCATGCTGGTTAAATGCAGGGCTTTGTCAAAACCCATCCTTACTGTAGCTGTCAGTGTAAGTTCTCCTGCGGAAATGGGGAGGCCCTGGAGGAGGGCTGCTGGGAAGGAGCCTCTGCTGCTCATTCTGTGCCTGACCCACTTTACAGTCAGCTTTGCTCATCTCTGCCACCGCCTTCGTCCTCAGGGAAGCGGGACGCTGCCTGGCGCTGCCCTGGGTGTGGGTGAGATGTGTTGGCCCTGAGGCTGCTCCGGCTTCTCCTCTTCAAATATGAAATCCGCTGTTCTTGAGGTTTATCCAGTGTCAGCTCGGCCATCTCAGCACTTCACTGCACTGTCACTTTTCCACCGCGTTCTCTTTTTAAAATGTCTTCAATTAGCCTGACTTGTGAAATGAGGTACGTTTGTTCTCATAGACTCTGAAACCTCAAAGCCTCTGCTTTTTATTGTCCATGGCATCGGTATCAGCCTGGAATCTGCCTTTTGGACTTTGAACAGCTGCAAGGCTTCGTAACAGCAGAGTGCAGTCACAGAACTGGGGCTGGGGGCAGCTCTGGATACCTCTGTCACCTGCAGGGCCATCAGAGCTGCTGCCTGGCGCTGTGTCCTGCTGTGTCTGGAGGTCTCCATGGAGACCCCAGCACCTGTCCGGGTACCTGTGTCCATGCTTCATCGCCCACACAGTAAAGAAAAGCCCTGTAAAGCCAACTCAGTTTACTGAAATATCACAGAAGGTGCTCAAAGGTCTTCAGAAATTCTCAAACAGCTGCTAGAAGCTGTTCTGAAGGCCAGTTACAGTAAGTCACTCTTGTCCTGTTCTCGCTCTGGCAGCCATGTGTTCCTTACAAGCCAGCAGGTGCAGCATGGCCGCACATCTGTGCCATAGGGTGGAATTAGGCACCCTTCTGCTAACCATGCTGGAAGTGGGGAGCTGCCACTCAGCGGCATCTCCCTCCCTCTGCAGAAACAGGACTAAGGGATTGGAGCGGTCCAAATTCCTCCTGTGCATACTAGGGCAAAAATGGTACAAAGCCCAGTATGTGGAAGTACATGGAGGTAGACTGCAGATGAGGTTAGGAAAAGCACGCAGCAAATATGCTTGAGATAGGATTGCTTCTCTTTTGAATAATTTTCCCCTCATCTTTTTTATGCTCTCTCAGATCCTCATAGTTAGGCAAGGAGAGCACATCAATGTCATTTGAGGGAGAAACAGAAGCTGATAAAGAAATAAAAAGATCAGTTCACACTGCCTGATACAATTGGGTTGAGTTTTATCAGCCTACTGCTGTTACATCATCTAAACTGCAGACTCTGCCTCCCTCAGTACCTACCCGCTGCCCTGCCTTACTGGGGCTCAACTTGCACAGAAAGCAACATCCTAAGGGTGCTTCTGTTGCACGGGTTTTGATGAAGTGGAGACACAATTCTTCTGGAATTTAGTGGAGACAAGAATTTTCTTTCTTTTCTGCTGCATTGTTGCAAGATTGCTTTAAATAACATTGGCACAAGCACAAGGAGCTCAGCAGTATTTTTCCAGCATCTGTATCAGACAAAAAGTGCTTGCTTGCTCTCAAAAATGTTCCCTACCTTCTGCACTCCTTGAAGAAAAAAAAGACCACTTTTGTGACTCTGACTGCCTGTGCGTGCAGACCAGCTTCTTGTCCAGGCTCAGTGGTCACACCTTGCTTCCCAGCAGTGACACCAGGCTCTGCCACAGCAGCTGTGGTCTCCTGGAGTTCAGCCCTTGCAGGCTCACCTTCCCTTTGGTCAGCAAACGCAGCCCGAGTCCCGTGATGACTCCCAACCTGTTACTGGTGGAGCAGAGCTGAGGCCTTTCAAGCCCGGTTCTCTCTAGGCTTTGATAATCCCATGTGACGCTTGTATTAAGAAAATACCCATCTTCATACATCATGTTATCTCCATAATCTCTAAATCACAACCATCACTAACAAAGAGCATTTCTCTGTCTATAGAAGTGGAGTGTGAAGTGGTTAGCTTTTTTTTGGGGGGTGGGAAGGGGGCATAGATAAGAGAATATGTTTATTTTTAGCTAAACAGCCAAGAGGAATAGCTGCAAACACAGTCCAAGGTTCTGGACTAATCCAGTGCTGTGTCCAGGAGGCTGCTCTCTGTTGCTAACGCCACATTCAGTGTCAGAACTCCCTTCCCCCTACGGCTGCGCAGCTGCTCAGCTGGCTTCTGCCCACAGCCCAGTGATGCTGCAAGAATGTAGGTCAGAGCTCTTCTGGATCTGATAAGTGTTAAATTAAGCTTATGCTGATCTTAGTTGCTCCAATCATTTAATATATTTGCTATAGCGTTAAGCTTCCCCCTTCTTCTGAATTCTCAGTGGTAAAAGGTCCTTAATTGTAATTTATCAGTGACTGATACCTAGTACAATTACCTTTACAACTCAGGATGTAATGCTTAGGTTTAGGATTATGTGCATCAGAACGATTACCTGTGCACTAACAATTGAGATTGGTCTCTAGTTTGTTTTCTTTTTTTAAATCTTGTTCTTTGCTTTGCAGCTTTAGTGAAGGACGACTATTCTGTGCTGCTAATGCTGCCTGACTTGCAGGACTCTATCACCAGCAGTGGCTTTTTCATGACAAAGACAGCAAAACGCATTCAGACTAGCTTTGAGAGATTCCCTAGATGATATGTAGGGCACAGTGGGAGGTGGCCTTCGTGTGATTACAGCCTATCTGTGACAGCTGTCTGCCACTTCTTACAGTTTGGTGTTTTTGTTGCTTTAACTTGCCCAGACTTCTAATTCAGCAGATACATTCAGAGCCCACTGCGAACTTGGTTTTCTCTGTGGCACCTTCAGCGAGTTCTATCAAGTATAATGCTTAATCCCTTTGAATTATAAACCAAGCACAGATCATGTTTAGGCATGGAACTTTGTCTTCTGCCTCTTTCTAGATTTATTAATTTGCCTTGTGTGGAGAGCAGACCCTTCCACTGACTTTGATTTGCAGGCTGAGGGAATTTGTGCTTACTGATCAGAAACCTTGATCTTGGGCAGCATCAGGAAAAAGTATTTAGGACTTGCAGATGTTTTCTGTAGGCTGCTTTCCGTCACTATCTGATCTTCTAAATCAAGGAGTATTAAATAACTAAAAAAGCACATTTAAAGAAAATAAAGGCAGCGTTGTTTCTTTTAATGTGGTGAAAGTCATTCTTTACAGTGAAGCCATGAGATGAAGGGATTTTATAGGAAAGAGGTAAATGTGCTGAGGAATATTTGGGGTACGTATGTGTGTAAAGCCCCTGCATACATAGATCTATATTATATACACAGGATAATTAGGTCCTAATGAAGTGCAGACAACAGCTTACCTAGTTACTACCAGCAGGATCCCTGAGGAACAAGTTAGTGGTGACATGCTGTGTGTAAACAGCATCTGCCACCATCAGCTGTGCACTCACCTGCTGTGAAGGGTTCTGTGGAGGTGTGTGTCCCACACACAGTAGTTGAGACTGGAAGGTGCAACTGGAGATAATGTGAGCAGGGTTAACTCCTCTCCAGATCAGTTTCCGAGGCTTGAATGGGTTGCTCAGTCACCTTCAAGCATGCAGTAACTAATGAGCTGCTCAGCGCCCCAAGGCTGAGAAATGTGGTTCTTAAGACAGGCGTCCACCTCCACCAGTGCTTTGGAGTTTTTAGAGAACCCCATTTAGGGGACACGACCAACGTAGCATGGCTTCATCGTCACCTGAGCTGTGTGGCTGACAGCACGCTGGGTGCAGCCCATCTCCGCTCCCCCCCAGCAGCATTACCCGCGGCCTTCGCTCTCCCTGCCCCAGCCCGGCCTGCTCCTTGCTGCCTGCTGAACGCCTCAAGACCTGCTGTCTCAGTGGCTGTGTCACTCGGGTGAAGGCACAGAACTGAGAAATACCTGAGGAGAGGGAAAGCAGTGACCCCAACTGTCTGTGCTGCGCAGGGCGCTGCTACCCGCTTATCGGGGTGTGGAGACGCGCTGCTTTGCTAAAAACGTGAACAGCGATTCCGAGCGAAGCAACTGCCATAATCACGGGCTGTCGCTGGATAAATAACTGCTCAAAAGTCACGCACACGACGTCCTGACCACATTTCACGGTGACCACAGCCCAACGCGGCCTATGAGCCCCCGGCGCGGCTCCAGGCCCGGCCCTGCCCCCCAGGCGCTCAGGGCCGGCCCCGCCGCGTGGGGGCGCCGCAGCCGTTGTCCCGCGCGCCGCTCCCCCGCCCATTGTGAGGCGTGCTGTGCGGCCGCGTCACCGCCTAAGTAAAACCGAGGGCTTCCATCGGACTTCCCCGCCGCGCTGCCGCTCCGTTTCCCTTCTTCCCTATCGCAGTGGATGTGGTACGGGACTTTTTGTGCCACAGTTGCTCTCGGCGCGGTTTGGGAGCGAGAAGTGGAGTGCTTCGTTCAGGCGCTCTCAACCGGCAGCCCAGCGGTTGCGAGGCAGCGAGAGGCGGGGTCCTTCTCCCCTCCCCCCGCGCCCCTCCCCCCCCATAAAGCCGCCGCCGCAGTCCAGCCCCGAGTGCTGCCGCTACCGGGTCCCGTCAGCAACTGCTGGACGTCGCCTGCGCCTCACGGTGAGGCCTTTGCGGGCGGGCGGGGCTGAGGCCGAGCGGAAGGCGGCAGCTGAGGCGGCCCTCGTCGGGCTGAGCTGTGGGACTGGGCCGCGGGGCTGCGGGCCCGGCTGGGGGCGGGCGGAGGGCGGCCGTGAGGCCACGGGGCACCTGAAGAGGGGGATCGGGACAGGGGCCGGGACCGGGCCGTGCTCTTTCAGTGCTGCGGAGCCGTGGGGGAGGATTGTGAGGGGAAGCGCCGCGCTGTAAACAAGGCGAGGCTCCTCCCGGAGCTCCTTCCCGCTCACCTGGCGGGGCACGGCCCAGGGCCGGTCCGAGCGGTGCTGGGGGCAGAGCGGGGCCCGCGGGCCGCGCACGGGGCTGCTGTAGGCGGGCCTGGCCACGGAGCGGCCCCTTCTCCGCCCCCCCCAGCTGTGATGATTCGGGGGGGGGCTTTTCGGGTCTGTTTAGTCACACTGGTGCTGTTCCCTGGGGCCTGTCAGTGTGCAGAGCTCTATTACAGCAAAAATGGACTAAAACGTAACAAACAGCGATATTTGTATTCATAGCATGCTGCTTTATCGCTGGTAATGGTTAAGCTAACTTGATTTCAGATGATTAAGGCTCATAACAAGCAGGCACAGGCCATGGTGGAAGCAGATGTGGGTGATGCAGCAGCCCGGAGGCAGGCAGATATTCCTGCCACGCTCGCTCAGACAGCATCCCGGCACTGCTGTGCAGCATTATGTAATGCCAGGCACAGGCAGGGGGTTGGGAGCTGCCGTATGGAGCTGGGCTTGTGCTGAGTGCTTTCAGCCCAGTTTGCAACAACAGATGCGTTAAATGCAAAATGTATGCCTTGATATTCCTTCCCCTCCCCCCCCCCCCCTTTCAGAACATATTCAAGCTACGGCGTGGGATTGTGCTTTAATCCTCACTTGATTTTTGTGGATGTTTATATGTGTATGTCTTCGGAAGGGCCATGACTGTGTCCTTTCAAAACTCCAATCCTAATTAGAAGCACTGTCATATAGGGTTACATTGCTGTGTGAACATTAACTAGCTGCTTGCTCTGCCAAATGGAAATTAAAGCAATGAGGACTTCGGGCTGCTGTGAGCTGCTTAATAACACTCTGGCTGGCCTTCATTGGCCTTGGTTTGTTGCAGTGCTGCCAGGCTCAGCCATACTGACAAGCTATAGAAGGCATTTGAAGAAGGATAATGTATGTCTGCTCCAGGTGGTGAAGCTGATTCAGTTGTGGTATTTCAGGTACTACTGCAAGGAGTCAGCATGCTTAGGTGGTAAACTTGGCTGGGGAAGGACGTCTGGAAAGGGATTGAAATGAATTTGAAACTCATTGTCTCTGGGGTTCTCCTCTAAAACAGCTTGCAGGCTGCATTGACAGCTATGTGCTGCAGGTATTTTCAAGCCGTTGTCTTGAGGAAAAATATGGGTGTTGCACTGGTCTGCTGCAAACAAGCGTTTCGAATGGCAGAGGAATGCATCCCACGAGTTTAAGCACTGCTTAATACGTTTTTGCAGTCAGGTTTGTTGTGTCTTCCAGGTCTCTTTGTTTTAGTATCTCTGCAGACCTCAAGCACAGCTTCGGACAGAAGCTGTAACCTGGTAGCTACTGTATCAAGTATGTTACTTCTGGCTTTAAGTGTATGGAAAGGTGTTGCTTTGTAACTGTTATTTCGTAGTGAAATCTTCAGGGGCTGCTGCTTGCCCTGCCGGCCTTATCGGTGTTTGGAAAACTTTGTAAAAATACTGAGTCATCTTACTCTTCCCTAATGTTAGCAGAGTGCTGATGTAACTTCCTACTCTAAGAGCGGTGTGAAGTGCTGATAGCGTTCCTCCCAGTGCTGAGTTGCTTTTTCAGGCTGTTCAGAACGCAGAGCACTTTGTGAGGGCGGTGTTTGATGCTGGGCAGTCTGGTTTGTTCGACTCTGTTTGGACTGGAGCACATCTGGAGGTTCCTTCTGGCTTCTGTTTTGTTCTGCTCCAGGCGCCATCGTTTGGAAGCTGCTTTGGGGATTTGCCCTCAGTGAATGGTTAAAATGAGCAGTGGTCGAGTTTGGAGACGAGCAGTGTTTTGGAACTGCTGTTGAAGGGCTGTTTCAAGAGAAAGATAGCTCTAGTGTGTGCTGTGTGTAGAAACAGATCCATTGATCAGCAGATGGTGCTTTTGTTTATTACATTTTGCTTTCAACTTAAGGAAAAAATACAGGTTCCTTCTATTTTAAATGACTGGGGGGTGTATTTGTATCAGTCCTTCCTGAACATCAGCTTTAATGAACTTAGGGCTGCTGATTCAAGCACCAAATAACTGAAGTGTGCTGTAAGTGACACAGGGCTGCTAGCAGCAATATAAATAGTGAAGGCAAGCTACATCTTTGCATCAGCTGAACTGGTAAAATCTGTTGAACACTGTGTGAAAATAACTGTCCTTCTCTTATAGATGCCTTCAATTAAGCTGCAGAGTTCAGATGGAGAGATCTTTGAAGTTGATGTTGAAATTGCAAAGCAGTCTGTAACCATAAAGACTATGCTGGAAGGTAAGGCTGTGCAGCTGAGGGAGCAGGGCCTGCAGCAGTGCTCTCGGGCAGGGTTTGTGACCAAAGGGGGGAGCTGGCACTGTGCTGCAGGGGGTGGCTTCTGTCTCGTGTCAGAGCAGCTGGAACAATTCCTAGTGCAGCTTCAATGTTGTTTGGGGTAAATATTTTCTCACAAACCTTGAACTGCAGCCCTCTTCTTAAGAGCAGCTCCCAGCAGGCTGGTAAAATATAAATCCTCCACTGCTCTGCCTGCAGCTTGCTTCAGTTCTGTACAGGTCAGGCATAGTTAAGTTTAATGGACACTTCTAGCTTATATTAAAAGCTGAGCTTGTCTTTTAATCGTGCAAGTCATTGTTGCTCTGTAACTGTCCTTTCTTAAATTGATTTGTTGCTCTGTAACTGTCCTTTCTTAAATTGAGAAGGGAGACATAAACTAGCACAGTGACTGGAGAGCTGAAGGGAGATGTGCATTGTGGATTTACAGTATAATATTTGGTAAATAGCTGGTTCTGATCTCTTGCTGATGTGAATTTGAAACAAAAGAACTCGTGGTGGGGGAGGGGAGTTGCCAGATGGCTGAGACGCAGAGCAAACTGTGTCTAATCTGGCTGGTGCAAATCCTTGCTGTTTACTGTTTTCTTTCCAGTTTTTGGGCATACTCACAAGTTAACTTAGAAAATAGCATCTTGTAGATGTAGTTAAAATGAAGTCCTTGGCTGTGTATCTTTGGTTGTGACTCCTCATACTAAGAACAATAACAGAAATAAGGTTGAAATGCACCAACCATTGTACCACTTTAGTTCTGGTAATGAGATGCTTTCAAACACGATGAGCAACATGAGCAGGAAACAGCAGTCAGTGGGAATGCAGTTCCTCCCCAGTTTCTCGTGCAGGCTGTGTGGCTGGCAGTGTTAGTGACACACAGCTATTGGTGGCAGCTGCCTGTGGTGCAGGCGTTGTAAGCTGGGCACCATCAGCTGGCCTCCTGGTGATCTGACCAAGATCCAGTCTGCTAACCAGCACAGGGAAAAGACATTCTGCCGTAGAGACGTTTAAGCACCATCAGTTAATGCACGCTGCTTTGTCTGTCTGGTGTGAATGAAGGGGAGGAGGTAAAAAGTGAAGTTGCATCAGGCGTCATGAAACCACCAATGAGGCATTGATTTTCTGCTGACAGATGCAGCCCCAGTTTTGGAGGGCTGGGGATGAGCTGAGCAGAGCTGACTGATGATGGGGTACTTCTTGAGTTACATCCCTGGGCCAGCAGCTTTGGATGGACCGCCTGGTGATGTCTTACACCAGTAGCTGTTACTGTGTTCAAAGTATGCTTTGGAGTTTGCAGTAATTGGAACACATGCAGTGCCCTGCAATGTCAGTGTTCTGGTTTCACAATCCATGAAATTAGATATTCCAAACAAAAGGTAGTACTAATTGATATCCCACTGATGACAGTAGTTGACTTGCCTAAATGCAACAGCTTCAGTATCTACTGCTCCTGTGCAAGACAAAACATTGTCTGTACTCACCACGTTAGGTCTGAGTTCTTGTTTGATAGAAGAATGGGAGATCTTACTTGGAGCAATTAGGTTTAACTTGTGGGTTGAAAATGGTAAACATGCATAAATGTCTTCTTAAACGTTCTGTATTCCCAGAACACGGAACTGTCAGTTCTGCTGTGATGAGTACTGCCCTAGGAGGCTGTTCGTGCTCAAGGTGTGCCAGCATCTCTTTGGAGGCAGCATTACTAAGCTACTCAGCTTACAGTTAGTGGAACCCAGCATGCGTAACGCAGCCGTGCCTCTGCAGAACCACACTGAAGGTTCTGCCTTAGCTTGGAGATCATTTGCTGTTTGTCTGTTCAGCCTCGTGATTGTTAGAATAGGGGAGAATTGATGAAGCAGCCCAGGCTGAGGGCAGAGCTTTAGGCTGCTGACTGCAGGTCATCTCTCCTTTTGCAGACTTGGGGATGGAAGATGAAGGCGATGACGACCCAGTCCCTCTTCCAAATGTCAATGCAGCTATTTTAAAAAAGGTAAGGCACGGAGGGGGTCGTGCTGTGTGTCAGTCATGGGATGTGAAAGTAATGCTGGAGTTAAGTATTACTATAACAGTGTTTCCCATGTGTTTGCTGTAAGTGTAGCACCATCGTGAGGTGCATGAGCACAGTTAATCTGAGAAGTGGGAGGAGGCTCACAGCTCATGGCTGAAGACTTCCAGGAGTGACCTTCTGGAACGGCAGCTGGAGGCTGGCAGGGTTCCTAAGGCACAGGGCTGGACATCTGTGCTCACCAGCATCTCATGGTTTTAAAGCACTGATTGTAACTGGGTTTTGTGAGCTGAGGTGGCTCTTAATGAGTTCAAAATGTAAGGAGAGGGGTTAAAGGGCAGGCAGTGGTGAGGGTCACTGTCAGTGTGCAGATGCTCTGCCTGTGTAGCAGTGAACACCAAACAGTGTCCTTTAAGTGTTTGAAACTTATAAATGGACTGATTATTGCTGGGACAAATAAGAGCAGTGAAAAATGTTGCTGTATCTCGAGGTGTTTTTTACTCTGAAAAAGAAAACTTTGGGCCAAAATAAATGCTGCCCTGTGCTGGGGTCAGTACAGGGATAGGAATGACTGCCTAGTGAAGGCGTACATAAATAGCTTCAAACCTTGGAGATCCTTTGGGTTGGCAGAATGGAACAGAGTTCTACTCATAGCAGATACTTTCTTTTAATTATCTAATTGTGGGCTTTGTTCATTAAAAAAAACCCAAAACAATAAAGCAGTTCTGTCTTGGACACCTGAACTTTGCACTGTGGTGACCCCGTCCTGTTGGTAGCTATGAAGTACTTCTCTGCACTCTTCCCCAATGCAGCATTCTGCTTAGTAGGAACTACTCCTATTCTTCAAACAGTCCCAGCTCCTCAGAATGAGGTTTGTGTCACTTCTGTGCAGTCCTGTGCGTGTTAGCACAGGATTTACTGTTAACTTTGACTGCTGTTTTTAACTTTGAGCTGCTTTTTGGAATCCTGAGTGTTTAATTGACTGGCTGCTGTCTCAGTTGAGCTTTGTGGAGACTGCTGGGTTCCAGGGCTGGGGATTAGTTCTGCTAAGAGGAAGATATGAGATGATGAACCACGAAAGTGTGATTCTAATATCAATCCAGAGGGCAAAGCGCAGTGCTCCTAAAATAATGTTAGCGTTGGGGCCCAATGGAAAGTCACCTGGGTAAAAGCTTATTATCAAACCTGTAATTAGGTGATTCAGTGGTGCACCCATCACAAAGATGATCCACCTCCTCCCGAGGACGATGAGAACAAGGAGAAGAGAACGGATGACATCCCTGTGTGGGATCAGGAATTTCTGAAAGTAGACCAAGGAACGCTTTTTGAACTCATCCTGGTGAGTGCTCTGGGGGCATAAAGGCTGTCCTGCAAGCTGACCTGGTTGTGTGTTTTGCGAGTAAGTCGCGATGCTTCTGGAATGGCTTCTTAACATAGAAGGTGTGGGGAGGGCAGCTCGTCCCAGCAGCGACTGCTGGCTGGAATTGGTGGATGGTAGGTGCTTGTTAGCGTAATGCTAGGCACCAGTTCATGCTTGCTCACCTATCAGTTCCTGTTCTTGTCTGTGGCTGTGGCCCTACAGCTGACTTCTTTCACTTTTGTAGCTTTTGAGCCTTGGCTGGCAGCTTATTACTTCAAATGGTGTTGCAGAGATCTGCATAAATACGAATGTTAAAAGCTGGATTAGTATCTTACATGGCACTTCAACTAACAGCTGCTGTCTCGGCTAACAGCACTGAAGTGTTGAAGATCTCAGAGGTGTGCAAGGTTCTGAAAGCCTTGTATAAAAGGAGATGGGGCTTTAGTGGTAGAAAGGACTCCTGTTTGGCAAGTAAACTTAAGGTAGTTAATCCAAGGTTCTGGCTAGAAGCTCCTCAGAGCGATGTGGCTCTCTGTGGTAATAGCACTGCACGGTGCTGGGAGCAGAACTTAGCAGTGCAGCTGCAGAGGCAGAAATTGATCTGGAAGCTTTAAATTTGGAAACTGTTTTACAGGCTGCAAATTACTTGGACATCAAAGGTTTGCTTGATGTCACATGCAAGACAGTTGCCAACATGATCAAGGGGAAAACTCCAGAAGAAATTCGCAAGACATTCAATATTAAGAATGACTTCACTGAAGAGGAAGAAGCACAGGTACTCCCATCAGGGTTTAATTATAATTTAGCTGTTTTTCTGCTGCATTAACATGTGATGCTTCATAACTTCATAATGTTCTGCCTTTCTGCAGTAAGTAAACCTGATTGCTTATGGCAGTTTACTTTACCTTGAGCTTCCAAAGCTCACTGCATCAGCTCACCAGCTCCATTGCTCTTCCAGGTACGTAAGGAGAACCAGTGGTGTGAAGAGAAGTGAAGCGCTGTGCCTGACACTCAACACTGTAAGGATTGTTCCAAATACTAGTTGCACTGCTCTGTTCATAATTGTTAATATTAGACAAATGCAGCAGCAAATGAAGTTAGCAGGATATTGTTCCCTTTGCATGTGTAGTGTTTTTTTGGGTATCAGTTGAGATCTGCGTTTTTACTAGTGTAATGGGATGTCTTTTTACTTTACTCTGCAACCAATAAAACTGAACCAAGTGTGGATTCTGTATGGGAAGTAGCACTTAAGGTTGTCATTTTCATTATACTTTTTTAACTGTTCCAAGTCCAGTTACAATCTTAAGCGTTGACTCCACCGTTGTAAATAAAGCCACCTTTGCTTTCTTCCTCAGGAAGAACAGAACGCTTATTTACAGGGTATTGCTGGCTTCAGAAGGGAGAATTAGATGTGTCTTGGGGAGCTACATAAAGCTGAAAACAAATAGTTGGGTTTCTTACAAAAACATTGTGGACAAATTGGTGTTCCTTAAAGCTGTGTAACCTTAAGGGTGGTTCTTGTTCTGCATGTAAAAAAAGAAGAAAAAAGATCTGCCCACTTTCTTGTCCTGTTGGCCGTCTGCTGGGCCTGCGAGTAGTGAAAGCTGTGAGCCAGAGCTCAGCAAGCTTCTGACAGCAAACTCGGCATACCTCCCCATGTCTTGAAGGCCTGCCTCCAGCCGGCAGCAGATGGATTAGTATCTGCTTTATGATGATGCTTTATGCACAGGACAGGTGTGTTTCTGTACTTACTCTGCTAAAAGTGGAATCCAGGTTTGACCAAAAATGACTGGCATTACCAAAGTTAGGGTTATTGACCTGTGCATGCCATTAGTGGCTGTTTTTAGGCAATTTTAAACTACCCTTGTGATGTAGCTCTTTAAAACATGGTTTCCGTGTATCCATGGGAGATCTTTTTGCCTATGTACGTGATACTTCTGCTTGTAGAGACTTCTTATTGCATACAAAGCTAATGCAATATTGAGCTTGACTTCTCTGGCCAAAGCCACTTGCAACTCGTTCAGCAGTAACTGGTTTCCTGATTTTTATGTTAATTTTTTTACAGTTCCCTTATAGGGAGTAGGGGGTGGTTTTGTGGTAGATCTGAGGTGTGCTCTTAGCTTGTATTGCATTCCATTCTCTGTATAAATCTTAGAGTAGAATGAACCTTAATAAACATACTTATCTCACTTTAAATATCAGTGTTTCACTTCTGAATTAATAAAGGGCTTTCCAACTTCCATTTACAAAAGGTTCCACTAGTTTGTAACCAGACAGCCTGTCACTTCTTACTGAGTGTAACAGGAATAGAACTGAGGGAGTGCTTAACTGAAATAACATTGTTCTCTGTTTAAATGATTAGAATGCAAGCTGCTGGTCAGTCCCAGTCAGCAGCTCCTCCAGTGAAGTCTGAAGCTAAATCCAGATGGATTTTTTTGATGGCTTACCAGCTTTGAGGTAATCTTGCTTTGATGTAACCGTTAATGAAAGCATTCATAACTTGTTATAAAGCAGCACTCAGATCCATGCTTTGGAGGCAGCTGCTGGCCACATATGCTTATTCATAAGGCTGCTGGGCCTGCCTTTGTGCTGCTGATAGCATTGTCAGCGGGCATAAAATGCTCCAGTGTTACAGACTGGGACGTTCGAAGCCTGCCAAGCATCCTGTATTGTAAACAGTGCAACTCTGTTAAAGCACCACCAGCCAAAAGCTGCTGATAACAGTTCTTGCAGTTCAGTGTTCAGCTTGCCCTGGATTCTTACAAGAAACAAATCCATCTCTGTGCACGAAGTTAGCATTCAGGATGCACTGGTTTCATCCTTGAAGTGACCACTGTAATACAGAAGCTGTTGTTGTGATCAATGGTAGAAGCCTGCAAATGCTTCCTTGAGATGCTGGTCAGCAGCAGCAGCTGCCTAGTGTGGTGCCTCCCTGTGCTGTAAGGTGAGAAAGAGACAGGCAGTTTAGTTGTCTTCCTTGTAGCCTTGCTTCTACTGTGTGCATAAAGCACTTGTGGCAAGAATTGCTAATTCTTAGAACAGCATGCCTAAGAAATAACCCTTCATGGTCAAATGCTCGGATGGTGAAGTAAATGGCTTTGGCTTCTGCTCCAGAATGGTGCCAGTTGGCTGCTGGTATGAGTAGTTTGCCCAAAGCTGGTGCTGCTGTGGCAGAGTATGCAAAAGGGCTGGCAAAAGGCACACATACAAATCGTGTGGCTGTGACAGATGTTGATGTTAGCAGCCCCATTCATGAGGAATCCACACAACTTGCTTTCTCTGGTTGGAATCCCCCTGCAGTGCTGGCTCAGGCTTAGTCCCAGTTCTGTAGCTGCCTGCTGTGTATGGCAGGGCAAGAAAACACCTGCTGGAATCTCTGATGGCCCAAGCTGTAGGGAGGGACCTTCTGCACAAGGCTGCTGTGGGAACAGTGCAGCTGCTGCATGGGTTTTCCTCTTCAGCTGAACCTGCTGTGTCTCTATCAGCAGCAGCCATGCGCCTCGGAGCACCTGAAATGCAGACGCTGCCCAGGTTCCCACTGCTGGACTTGATGTTAGTCACTAACTGCCAGTGCTGTGCCATTACTTCTTTCCTAATCAGGGAGTGCTGCTCTTGGCTGAAGTGATGCTGTGGGGGCACGGTGGGGGAGTCATCAGAGGTGACCAGTTTGTGTGGAAGGAAGTATTTTTCCTTCCTTATGGCTTACAGTCCAGCCTTACCTCCTGAAGGCTACTGGAAATTGTGATGAAATGCTTAAACATGAAAGTACAGCAAAATGCCTTCGGTTCTAGGAAATAATTAATTGACACTCTGATAGGATTATAATTTCCAGCGGCCTATTTTGAATAGCCAGTCTGGCAATTACTTTATTTATAAAGCTATAAACATACTTTGAACATAAAAGCCAAAAAATACAAACTCGGTGAAGTAAAAAATTACAACAAATGATGGGTAATCCTTGGACAAATGAAAGTACAGCTGCAGAACATTTATCCCTGCTACATACAGACAGTGGTTGTACTTGGTTTCATGAAGTGGTATTTCTGTGACTTCTACATTCAAACTGGTTCAGGAATTCAAAGATGGATTCTGAGAGAGGTTGGAACTGCTGTAAAAACTGGAAAAATTTCTTTTTGCAATTAAAAACTTCAGGGCAATGTTTTCCTTCTGTTAGAAAAGCAGGTGGACACAAATAACAACACTTCGTATGGCATTTCTGGGGGTTCCTTTTGGCACTAACAGAAGGAACTCCTTTGGCACTGTCAGCCATAGGGCTGTGTCAGGAGTTCTGTCTCAGAAAGGGGCAGCTCTGAGCTCCCTTACGTGTTCTGGGGGAGGAAACAGGTTTTCTCAGTTGTGCCATGTAAGCATTCAGTAACAGCAGCCACGTGGTGGCTGGGTTTACGCTGTGACAGCTGACGCCAAGGGCTGAGGCTGCGCTGAGCAGGGGCCGAAATGATGCACGTTGGTGTGAGGTGTGCTTAGGAGCGTCGGTCAGAGGTGTGTACCTGTGTGTGCTGTGGGAATGCCACCTCTGTGCGATGAATGCACGTGGGAAGGCAGGGCTCACTGTGTGGGAGTCGGATGGCACAGCAGTGATGAGAGCAGGCTGTAACACAGATGGGTCTTTTCCTGTCAGCATGCCCTGACCAAGGCGGGCAGAGAGGGCACCATGGAGGGGCTGTGAGTAGCCTTGAAATAGATGAAGGGAAGTCCTAACGAGCTCTGAAATGGATGAGGGCTGTTTAGTGCTACTCGGTCCTTGGTCACAACATGCAGTTTAGTACTGGGCGGGACTTTCCCTTAAGTTCCCTCTGGTGTTACTTAGAGACGTCTGGTTTTTCTTTATACCTGTCTTTGCTGCTAAGCTGCATTTCATCCAGCCATGAAATACCAACCAGGTACTACGTTATGCCAGCTTTACACCCAGTCCTGCCCACTGGTGGGCGCAGTGTGGCCGACTTGTCAGCTGTGGCTTTTACAGCAGTTGTCACTTGGACAGCACCTTACATCAGAGGGTCTCAAAGTGAGGAATGGTGAGCTGAGACAAGGCTTTTTTTAAGGTTTATGTATATAATGTGTAGTCAGAAGAGTCAGTGTCAGCCCTGGGAATGGCTGGCTGAGTTCTGTGCTCAGCACTGGGCCGTGCTGCTGTGTAAGCTTGCTGAAATAACTTAAAGAGGAGCTGTGTGAGCAAGGGCTGCACTGTTAACCCTGAGTGCAGTGCATGCAGCTGGCGGGCACTCCAGGTAATGCTACTTCTCTGAGGGCTGGAACAGCTCTAAGTCTGTGCACGTCGCTTTCAGTCAGTGCTTCTGAAGTGACACTGACACACAAGAGGAATAAAGCAGTAAGTTTGGGTCTTCTAAACTAAAACGAGTTAAAGATCTACGCTACTATAAGCAGAAGTACCTAAATCAGGGCAGTGAACCCAGAGATGCTCTACAGACCAATCGGTGGTCTTTCATTGGTAAATTCTCAATCTCTGATGCATAAACTTGTTTATAAAGTTGAGTCCAATGTAAAAAATCCGGGTTTTGGTTTTAAGAAAAAAATATAAAAATATTTTTTTACATTATAAAGGTCATCTTAAATTTCCTGCAGTTCTACAATGATATTACTACGTCGTTCGTAGTCTAAAACCTATCCTGTAAAGTAGACAAAAATAGCCCCCTCTGCCCTTGGTGTTCTTTTTCTCTTCAGCAGCCTGAAACACATTTCTTTCAAGCAGGAGAAAATACGCACAGGACTCTGGTCTGTGTGCCAAGTGTGTAAATGTAGAGAGAACCAACGCGTTTGGTTCAGTTAGGGTTTACATCGGTTACGGGGATCAGGATCTGCCCACAGAGCAAAAGGTCAGATACCAGAACCTGGTGAATTTTCTCAGGCTGGAGAGAATGCCTTCCTGTTAGGCATCGCGGCGAGGGGGATCTGGTAGAAAAAGCGTGGGGAAGTTCTTTAAAAAGTCAGACACCAAATCAGCAACAAACGTTTTTGATCTTGCAGAGGGTAAGAAAAGGGCAGGCTGAGAGCAGAGGGCAGGGCAGGGTGCTGCTGCTCTGGGCTGCACGGCAAGGAGAGCGTGGGGCTCAGCTTCCTGACGGAGCGAGATGGAGTGCAGCGCTCCTGAGTGCCGCAGTCAGGCTGTGCGGCTGCTTGCCCCACGTGCTGCTCGCGTGTGCTGAGTTAAGGGGAGGCTTTTTGAGGCTCCCCCCAGCCCACTGCGTGGCAGTTCTGGCTGTCCGAATCTGCAGCAACCAAAGCACAACAGCAGGGAGACCTGCACCGGACTGACATGGGGAGCGATCCTCTGCCCTGCCATGCACTCGTGGGATTCAATGTGTCTGCACAGAGGCTATTACCTGTAAACAGTGCCTTCCTGTTCTCAAACAAGAAGTTTAAAAAATACATCTCCTTTGTTTAAATATTTCTCTGTCATCCAGTCAGATCAGAAAGCATCGCTACATTTCATTTTCAGACACGAGGGCTTTTACAAAAGGCTCCTATTCCAGCTTTTCCAGCTCTGTGGTAGAACAGCTACAGGAGGACTACAGTTTAAAGCAGCTCAGAAGGCAGAACATGGAAGCCAGTGTTAGATTTAGAGCACCTACCACCTACTGCGGCAAGCTGGGGCGTCTCTCTTTGCTTTCTGCCACACTCAGATAATGCAGTGAAAAAAGAAAAACCCCAAACAAACAAAAAAGCAGCACAGGGCAGGGGCAAAAGGCTTATTTACTCATCAGCACTTCCAATTTTGGCAAGTTTTGTTGGTTTTTTTTTAAACCTTTTTAAAAATCGCTTTGCTATCTTGAACCGCCACCCTCCCCCCAAAGAATCAAACGAGTTTTCCAGCATCCTCCAATCGTTCTGTTGCCTAACTGTGCAGTGGAATGGGGAACTGGGGCGGGCCTCCGGTCCTTTGCAGTGGGAGGGCAAAGTGCCCGGTGTGTCTCAGCAAACACGGGTGGGTGTGGGACTACGTCCCCGTGGAAGCCACGCTGCAGGCTGGGGGCTCTGCAGGTGTGGGAGAGCACCCGGTGCTGGGTCTGGAGGAGCAGGCGGCAGCTGTGATGGGAGCAGAGACGGGGAGGGGGTCGGTGTGTTCTCTGTGTGTGGAGTCTGCGGGGGCTGCAAGCTTGTCTGAAGGGAAAGCGGAGGATATGCATTGGAGTGCATCCAGGGGGGAGGGAGGGGAGTCTATAGCACTTCCATCGGAAGAAACTGGGCTGGCACAGCGTCCTTCTCCTTGTAAGTACCGAATGCACTTCTTTTTCCTCCTATGAACAGTGAAGAGAGTTATCTGTAAATAAAGGGTGAATTTACAGTCACACACAAAACGCCGAGCAGTGCGGGCACGGGGCGGGGCCCCAGCGGGGACATCTGCCGTCTGTGGGTCGATACGGGCGCGTCCCGCGGGGCGGCAGCGCTGTTCCGCCGCGCCCGCAAGGGGGCGCCATAACGGCAGCAGCAGCGCTCCGGCCTTGCCGCCACCCCCCTACTGGCTGCGACTGCTGCTGCTGCTTCGCGGGATGCAGCCACGGAGCAGCGCCGGGTCAGGCCGTGCCACGGCACTGCGCTCCACATCATTTGTTAGCTTACTTCCTAAGGCAAAGCAAGTCAACCCAAACTCTTCAGAGCGTATCTACCTGCAGCACATTTCCAACCCCGGCCCTAACCTTGTGTGCAGTACAATGTCTGCTCAGCTGCTTTCCTCTGCAGCAAAAGCCTCTGACCTCCACCCACCCATAAAGCCATCCATGGCTTCTCTGGGCTGACGTGTTTGCTGAGATCTGTCCCTTCAGAAGCTGAGATACGAGCACAAAATGCCACACACACATGTGGGAGAGGAAGCTCCATCAGCAGCAGCATGAGCACAGCCCTGCAGGCAGGGTTCTGCTGGATGGGGTTTTCTGCAGAAGTACCCAGCTGGGGTCAGTGACTCCCAGTATCCCTCACATCACTCCTGCATCCTCTGCAGCAGCTCAGAGAAGTTCTGAACCACAGAGCTCTGAGGATGTCACCTAGCAGTGGTGAGGGAGCAACTCCATGCTCGAGGCACCGATAACGGAAGCACAGCTACAACAGGCACAAAGAACACCTTCCTTCTGCTCAGCTCCCTGCCTCGGCTGAGGAAAACATCAAATGGAGAACTCGCTGATCAGGCACACGCCCCTCTTTGATCTTACTAATGAAAAACTACACAGTGATGGAGTATGCCCTAAGTAGCCCAGCATTAAACACGACTTTGCACTGGCTGCGAACAAGAGAAATGGCATTACTGCTGTCAGTGGCATCGTTAGCTGGGGTGACCCAATTAACACGGTATGAAACACGACAGCACTGCTGAGAGGAACATGGAATGCTACATGGGCTGCAGCCTCCCAGAGCAGCCAAGCCCCAGGATGAGCTGTGTCTCCTACAGACAATTCAGGAGCAGCTGCAGAACAGAGAGTCTCCATGGCCTCCTTGTAGGATGACAGAAACCTGTCAGTTGATTCAACTCATTCATTCAATTTGATTTAAAATGATGGAGAAGCAGCAGATTTGATACTAAAGCTTGTGTGGCTCCTATACAGCTAAAAGGATGTATCCCTGTCCTTTAGGAACTACAGCACCTGCAGCATCTTGTCCTGGTGTAAGGGTGAGACCTCCAGCCAGAAGCACCCATTTTTCACCAGTTACTGCTGTCCCGTGGAGTGGGAACCTCAGGTGGGAGCTGCTCTCCACAGGCGTTTGCAACCACTGCAGGAAGGACAGAAGCCCTTGAACTGGCAGCAGTCCGTTAGTACAGGCAATTGCAGAAAAGATGGGACTAAGTAGCGTTTGAGAGGCAAAAGTGAAATCAAAAAGCATGCTAAGGTCTACAACTCAGCAGGCTGTGTTAACTGGAAGCAGTGCAGAGGGTTAGCGCTGAAGCTGAATGAGGAGAGTTCAAATGAAGTCACAGAATTGGAATTGTTTGGGTTGGAAGGGACCTTTAAGGCCATCCAGTCCCCCGCCCCACAATGAGCAGGGAAACCCACAGCTCTGTCAGTGCTCAGAGACCCCCAGCCTGACCCGGGCTGTCTGCAGGGATGGGGAAACCTAAACCTAAGGATTCCTAAGCTAAACCTCCTTGCCCATGTCCGGCGATCTGTGATCTGCTGGGTCTGGGAGGCACCGGTCCTCACTCAGCCCGCATCAGCCATGAGTGACCCACACTGCTGGGGATCTGCTCCGGGATTCAGATTTGGATGGACTGAATGATTTCCCCTGCTTCAGGCTGCAATAAACACATTCATTCTGTCATGCCCTAGAAACCCAAGGTGTGGAACGTTTGCAAACCAGCTCCTTGCTTGGGGTTTTCCCACCCCATGCTGGGTGCTGCAAACCAACAAGGTGCATGGCCACATAAACCCCTCTAGGATAAACAGGAAAAACCTCAGGAAGATTAGCGAAGACCTTCACTACTCACAACTGGCCCTCAAGGGGTGTTTGTAAATGGGTGGAAAGCCCCACACCACGGTCACAGAGGCAGACCTGGAAATAAGCTTTTAACACCAGGGACGCTCATTGGCATCACATGGACACTGCCCACGGCAGCTCGGGGACAACAGCCACCGCGGGTGCCAGAGAGAGCCCTGCAGGAGCACCCTGGTGTGCGGAGGAGCAGAGAGCAGTGCCAGACCCGCAGCCCAGGAGAACCCCGCGAGCCGGAGATGTGATACACACCTGCACGGGCCGCACCAGTCCGTTTGTTGGTTGAGGCCAAAGCGAGCTCTGCATTTCTTAGGAGAGGCAGGATCTGAACACAGAAGCATGCGTGGCGGAGAATGGGCAAGGCAGAGGCACAAAGAGGAGGAGGAGCAGGAGGAAGAAAAGAGGCAACATCATTTCAGCCGCTTAACACACCACTAACAGACTACAATCCCAAGTTTTGTTTCTGCAACAGAATGGTGGTGGCACCATTTCTCCTGTAAGAAAAGGGACTGTTAGGGAAAAAAAATAAAAAAGGATCAGTGATGGCATGGGGGGGGGGTGGAAGCAGCACCCAGCTGGGCTGCAGGACACTACCAGGAAATTCACATCCTTCTGTGACACCTCCACATTCCTAAAGGCTGGGAAAGCTGCCGGCTGACAGAGCTGCTGCCTGCAGTGCTCCTTACCTGCTCCCTGCAGCGCCTAACCGGGTGCCAGCGAGCGGGCTGCGGGCAGGAGAGAGGAGAGGAAACGTTGCAGAAGCGCTGGAAAGCGGAGGTGGCACCGCGGAGAGCAGCCCCGGCTGCACAGCTCTGCCCCTGGATTGCCTGCAGGCACACGCTGCTTTTCCAGCCCTACTGCAGCACTGCAGAAGGGCACCTTCCTGCCTGCACCAGCAGCAGAGCGTGCTGCCGGGCACCATCAGCAATATTCCCATCCATAGAGGGTGAAATCAGTATTCTTCTATCACACACGAGCCGTATGTCTATATGGTAGATACACACTACACACACGCTGAAATGCTTGCATTCTCAACATCCTAGGCACCAAATGCCATCAACAGCATTAACTAAACCAAAGCCATTACTGGGACACATTTTTGGAGCTGCTTTATACGGACAACTCAAAGAGGGCATCATACAGCCGCTAACAGCTGTGTGAGCTGAGCTGTCATCCCAGCAATCCCAGCTCCAGAGGCAGGGCTGGTCCCAGCTCACAGCCAGCAAAGGGACAGCCCGGGGCGGTCCGTAGGGGGCGCTCACCTGGATGCACTGCATAATTAGCAGTAATGTATACATGCAGATAAGCACTTGGCAGTATCTCATCTTTTCAGTTTCCATGAACTACTCGTGTTCTAATTCAAGCTGATCTATGAAAAACTCACAGAAATGCTGATTTTCTGTCTCATGAAATGCACAGATCGTTGGTTAAGATGGGGAGAATAAAAGAAAGTATGGCAAAGCGTGGTAAAACAACAACTGTGTGGGATCATCCATTCCCACCACCGAGGGCTGCGTGGCTCAGCACTGCAGGACTTACCTGAGTTGGAGTCCTGCTGCTTTTCCCGTGTCCGCCTCTTCTTTTTCCCCTAGGAAAGCCAAGGAAAAGCCCATCAGTCCGTGCTGGGGGATCCAAGGCTGGGGGATGGATGGGGCCCTGGGCAGAGCTGGTCTGAGCTCTGGGAAACATACCCGGGGAAGTCCCAAAGCCACCAAAAGGGTGAGTGTCCCCACATCCAGCACCGCAGGCAGCAGGGCTCACATGTATACATCTGCAGGAACCCAGAGATGGAGCCACATCTCTGCTGTCATCCCACTGCCTCCTCAGCTTTCCTCCCCCAGCTGAGACCCTCATTTGCACTGCAGCCTGCCTACTGAACGCAGTTACACACTGGCTTCTCCTTGCAGGACATTGGTTTGAACATCACCTGGCTCTCCTGCTCCATTCAAGCACTGCAGGAGGTTCCATCTGCACAACACAGCAGGACTGTGATCCCTGCCGTGATCAGAACTCCTCACCAGGAGGAGCACCCGATGCCACGTGGGACAGCTTTACAAATCCCCGGACTCTTTTTAAAAATACCCATCCCTCTACTGCTATCATTTTCTTTATAATACCCATCTCCCTACTTCAGCCCTTCTGCAGCTGTGGATTCATTTCTTGTTCTCACATTTTCTTCACTCCCCAACAGCAAAACAGTGCTAGCCCCAGATTTCCTCCCCGATGACCTCAGGGAGGAGGGCACAGAGGGGCTGGAGCAAATCTGGCCAGCATGGGGAGCGTGGCTCACAGGGCTCCTCTGCCCTCTGCCTTCTTCTCTGACTTCTTGTGGTTTGAGTGAAGGTGGAAAGCTCCGCGCTGCGGTGAGCTCTTTCTTCAGTGTGGGAGCAACTCTATTTCCTGCCTAATAGCCAAGTCACGTGCGGCAGAGGTGACCTACATTCCTCCTCCTCCTCCTCGCCGGGGCTCCAGAGAGAACAGCAGGTCCTGCAGCGACCACGAGACCTGGAGCAGCTGCTCATGAGTGCTGGAGGGAGAGCTGCTGTGCTCTGAGCCTGGGTGTGCACCGGCTGGGAAAGGAGAACTCCTGGTGCTTTCCAAGAGGAGAGAAGCAGAAGGGATGGGATTTCCATGGAGGACGTGCTTGGCTTGAAGGACAATGATGCCTGGCTCTCAGCGCTACTGCTGCCCTCCAGGGATGCCCATAGAGCATCATTCTTGGGTGCTGCCCAAGATTCTCCATGGGCAACCCAGGTCTCAGACAGCTCTGACCCTGCAAAGCTGCACGTGGAAGCCGAGCTCCCAGCAATTTACTTGTTGCTAATTATTACGCCTACATAAGGACATTATTGATTATGATTTCTGGCTATTTGAGGATGTTTTGTGGGATTTTGGGCTTCCTGAACAGTGCTTGAAGGAGGGCTCCAAGCACAGCTCCAAGACAAAGAACATGGCTGTGAGGGAACCACTGGAACCCTGCATGGAGCAGCACAGCCCAGCGACAGGCGGATATTCGAATGCCCTCTGCACCCTGCCTCAGGTCTCTAACGATCTCGTTAGGCAGGGCTCTTTGCATGTGAGATCAAAACAGCTGAGAAAGCCACTAGAAAAGGCTGCATCCCATGCTTCTGCAGCACTGGAAGCTCGCTTATTGCCTTGCTATTCAACTGTTAACATAGCAAAGAGGAAATGAATTCTCTTCACGCCGACTTCGCAGCGCTCCATTGGGGAGCACAGCCCTGCACCTCTGGGTGGGACATGGCACAGAGCAATGGGCAGAGCATGCACCTCGAGCTGCTGTCCCTCTCTGCCTGCTGCAGGAGCTTTCCTTTTTCTCACCTTTTGAACGTGGATTTTTCATTCTGTTAACAGCACCCTTACTTGGGAATCAGCCTCTCTGAGGAGCCGGGGCCAGCTCGCAAACCGGCAGAGCAAGCAGCGCTGCTGTCTGCGTTTGCTGCAGCTGCATTTGAATACTTTGAACGCGGTGTGCTTGGTTTGCTCAGTCGTGGTGGCCCTGTGAGACCAACGTCCCAGCAGGGCAGGCGGTGGCTCGGTGACCGTCACCCTGCAGGGCAGCACAGGGATCCCAGGGCTGGGGCACAGCGTCACTGCCAGGGATGCAGCCCTACGAGGGGTCCCAGAGTTGGACCGAGCCGCCGCCAGGCTGAGCTCAGCACTCACCTCATGCAAAGCAGCTTCTCTTCTCCTATTCTGCACATTTAAATCTTATTTTCCATTATTATTATGCTCCTGTCAACAGACGGAGCTTTCCAAACATCATTCACATCACTTAAAAGTTCTCTTCTTTCCTACTTCTATTTCCTTGGGCACTAAGCAACAGTGGCAGCTGCAGAGTTACAACATTCGTGCCATAAACGTGCCACGAGGAGCAGCCAAAGGGATGTTCAAACCAATGCCCAAACACATATTTCTGTACAAACCATCCCCTCTGAAACAGCATTACCAGGGACAACCGGCACCCATTTCTTCCCCCCCCCATGGGTCATTTTTGGGCTATTTTTGGGCCACATCTATGGGACTCGAGCCGCAGCATCACTCACGTAGTTGTCCCGCGCGGACCAGCCGGGGTAGAGCTGCATGTGGAGCTGCCGTTCCTTGCGTGCCAGCTCGTAGTACTTGGCCTGCTCCTCCCGGGACAGCGCGTGCCACTGCGGGGACAAGCACAGCACTGAGCCTGCCCCGCCATGGGGACACTGCGCTGCAGGGTGTGAGGGGAGAGCACCCCCAGGGCAGGTGCAGGGGATGGGGATGCTGTACTGGAGCTGCTACAGGTCTTGTAGGGCACCTTGCAGCCACGGCATTGCTGTAGGGGTACAAGATTTCTCTTTTCTCCCACTTTTGGGGCTCCCTACCAGCTGCTCACAGCCCAGGACGTGCAATGCCTCCAACACCCCCAAAATCCCAATCTCCATCAGAGCGATGGGAGAAACTCTCCCCAGCTCCCCTCACGTCCGGAGATGTCTGCATGTCCCCCCAATCCCCAAAACCCCCGGGGACCCCCACCTGCCCTTACCCTCCTTCCCAGGATCTGGTTGATGGCCGCGCTCTCCTTCAGCGTGCATTCAGCAATGACCTTCGCCCGCATCTCTTTCATATACAACATGAAAGCATTCAGGGGCTTCTTGATAGTGGGCTTCTTGGCTTCCTTCTCTCTCTTTGGTTCTGGCTGAGGTTTCCTTGGCAGGGACAAAAGGAGCAGTCAGTGCCGGAGCCGCTCAGTGTCACCGGATGATCCACGGGCATCACCCAATGTGACACCACAGCAATAGCACAGATCAGGAGCCCTGAGCAGAACTCACATGTTGCGGTCGTAGTGCTCCATCTCCTGCTTGCCAGAGTGGGGCACGATGGCGGGGTGTGGGATGCCAGTGGTGTGCATGCCGGAGCCCAGCATCAGCGGGTGAGTGAACCTGCAATGGAGACGGGGTGAGCCGCGCTCACGGGGCAGGGGGAGCTGGGGGGCTGTTCCTTGGTGGCTCTCCAGAGCGGCAGAAGCAGACGGCAAGCAGAGGGCACAAAAAGCAGAACCAGGGCAGAACGGACCCAGGGGGACTGTGCAGGATGGGAGTGGGGCTTTGGCATCAGTTTGCTGTTCCCAGCAATGCTGCCGTGCCGCTCCCCGGTGCCCTGCCAGCAGGGCCCAGATCAAGGGCGCTTTCAACCTGTGTTTCAGACACTCAGATCTCTGTTGCTGCAATATCTTATTAGTGCTGTAGGAAGAAACAACAAACTCAACCCAACATTTGGATTTGAGAGATTAGGACCACCCCACAGAAAAAGCATAAGTCTGAACATGAACTAACTGCAACTCTAGGAGGTGCACCTTGCCCGAGCAATGCTCTCCACCAACACAGGATGAGATCATCAGAGCTCTCGTTGCCTTTCAGGCCTCATTAGCTCCCTCGAGCTGCCGAGGGTGAAGCCAGAGCCGCCGGCTCTGCCAGGCCTGCCACGCTCTGACTGCAGCTCGAGAGGGCAGAATCGCCCATGGGAGGTGAACTGCTCGTTAGATATGCTGGCACAGAAAGAAAAGCTGTTTAATTTAATCCACCAGCACAGTCTGATCCTTATCTGGCCAGGTGTACTGCCTGTCTGCAGCAGCGCTGCAAAACCCAGCCCCACGTGAGCGGGAACCCCTGTGCCACACCTGGGGGCTGCAGGGCCCCAAAGGGAACCGTCAGCACATCCCTGCCCCGTGCCTTTGGGGCTGCAAAAAGTGGTGCCCCAAGAGCGAGGTGGGCTGGCAGCACCCTCCTGCCCCTGCTGCACAGATAGAGGTTTGCGTGGATAGAGGGCTTGCATAGTTTTCCTGTGGGAACCCTTTGCTAACTTCAGAACAACATGAAGCAGAAGCAAAGCTGGTGTGGGAGCAGCCGGAGCAGGGGCACGCCACTGCCCTGCCCATCAGCACACCCTGAGGTACCAGGCTCCGAGATTCCCAGTTACGGGATGCGTTCTGCTCCCTGGGACATCAATGGGGCTGGGGTACATGTAACCACAAAGCAAACAAACTACAGAGAACAGAGCAGCAAAGATGCAGACGGTGCAGGATTGCGCTCGCTGCTCGGGGCTGGCGATGCTGCAGAAGCACAAAGCAGCC
This sequence comes from Pavo muticus, assembly GCA_016647715.1. NCBI lineage: Eukaryota > Metazoa > Chordata > Aves > Galliformes > Phasianidae > Pavo > Pavo muticus. The sequence goes on from JACDJE010000418.1 coordinate 313,362, forward strand.
CCCAGCCCTGCATGGGGCTGGAGCGGGCACAGGGCAGCACGGGGTAGGCATGGGCTGCGTATCGGCTGCAGACCTCAGACTTGTTTAGATGTGATGCCAGCAACTGCCTGCCTCCTGTCCTGCTTCTAAGGCTGAAACCAAGGAAAATGCACTGCTCTCTGCAAAGCAAAACTCGGCGGTGCACACAACACCATGGTCAGAGATGAGGAGCAATGGGTTTCACCCCTTTTTCCAGTGCTGCGCTGAAGGCAGGGCTCCCTGGCTTTGCTTTTTTGACCTGTGCTGATGACAACCCAGTCACTGAGCATCCTCCCTGGCCGCTCGCTGCTCCCGGGGGCATCCGGGCACTGCCCTGACTCGCTGGGCTGCAAGCTGCTCCCGCACACACTGCAAGCTGCGGGCGCCGAGCCGCTCCCGGCCCCACATACTCACCTGGAGAAAGAAGCCCCAGCAGAAAGCGCTGACGAATACGGCTGTCTAAATCCACATGACGGGAGCGGATAGACAGACTGGCTCTGCCTGGGATCGGGAAGAAAGAGTCTATCAAGCATCTACAGCTGCGTGGCGGTTTCCTAAAGATCCCCTTTGCTAGCGGGGCTTGGAGCAGTGGGGTGCCAGAGAGGGCTCGGTGCCCCCACTGCGCTGCTCCAGGCACTGTGGGGTTTGGGGTTTGCTCAGGGAGCTCCCCGTAGAGGTTGGATCCACACCTGGCTCCCCTCCACCCCCACTCTGAGAAACTATCTTGTATCCTGTTGCAGTGCTGAATACGGAGGTGGGCAGAAGAGATGAGAGATACTGCTAGTGCACAGAATAAACTGCTTAAAACATAAGAAAGCACTGTTTGGCCAAAAAGTGGAAGGCTGCTCAGCACCTCTCTGCCTGGCCCTGGGGGGACGCAGCTCCCCCGCCCCGCACTGCCCCCAGAAGTTCTCCTCTGTCTGCAAACAAGCCCAAAGCCGGGTCCTGTGCTCCTTTTTAAAGTTGTTTCTAGTGGGAACTGGGCACGCACCAGACCTGGAGCTGGGAATTGTTTTGAAGATAGTCAAATAAACCTGAAGGAAGTTCCTGGTTGCTCTCAGCAGGGGAAAGCCCCCACGTTTTCATATGGAGATAGCTCCAACACACCTCGGTGTGCTCTGTCGGGCTGCCAGGAGATGCTCCCAGCCCAAAACCGCACGTGGAAACCCAGACACCTGGGCAGGGTGAGACGGGATGGCCGAACCCCGAAGTGCAGCCACACCGGTGTTGCTCTGCTGTGACATGCAGCACTGCCCTGCAAATGGCACCAGCTCCTTCCAGCCCAAAGAACCCAAGGCCTCCTGGTATCATGGGGTGTGTTGTAATCATGGCCCTGATGCACTGTACAGGGGCTTTGCAGGGTGTCTGCTCTGCAGAGCTGCAGCCACAGCACAGGATGCCCCAGTGGTGGGAGCAGTGCCTGGAAAATGGAGTGGGATGTATGGGGTGCAGTGGCGTACCCATATCCCACTGTCCCCAGGAGACTGTCACCAGGCTCTTGTCCCCACTGAGGGCAAAGGGCATGGCAGAAGCCACTGGCCACGTGCACTTCCCTCATGTCCCCATCTCAGCCCTGACTCTGAGTGCTTTGGGGCTCTTTCCATGAATTTTGGGCAGGCAAGAGTAAGGGGAAAAGCTCTTTCAGACAGCACACTTCAGGATGCGCTGCTGCTCCACCAGGCTGGCTGCCTTTTGCTGCTCCCTGTCCCTATCAGCTGCCACCAGCACACCTGCTGCAGGGCGCCAGGCACAGCGTGTGCTGCCAGCGAGCAGCTCCTGCTGCAGCTGCCATGCCCTCAGCACCCAGCCCTGCACGGGGACACGGGCTCCTGCCTCGCCCCAGCCACATGCATGCTACGCACAGCACACTCACGGCAGTGCCTGTTCCTCCTGAGGATGAGTCACATCATACGAGGTGTTAAGTCATCGCCCAAGAGGAGCACATTTAGCACAGAAAGCAAAATGCCATCTCTTTGAAGCCGAACTCTGTATCAGAAGCCTCAGCCTCTGTTTCCTTGTGGTTAAATAACTGGAATATGAAATTCATCAACCAACCAAAAAGAAAAAAAAAATAGTACTTCACTTTGTGTTTTCATGTTTGGCAACACGCTTTCACACCTGGACGTCTCCAGAACCACAGGATCATTCAGGTTGGAAAAGGTCTCTCAGATCCCAAAGTCCAACCCCACCCCACCCCACTGACCATGTCCCCAAGTGCCACAGTTCTGGAACACCTCCAGGACGGTGACTCCTCCACTCCCTGGGCAGCCTGTGCCAGTGCCTGACCACTCTTTCAAAGAAGAAACTGTTCCTAACATCCAACCTGATGTCTCCATGGCACCCTCCATCACCAGCTGCACGGAGGCTGCCCGCTCTCTGCCCACCTCCTCATGCAGGCAGAGGCAGCACCATCCCAGTTGCACACAGAGCCACAGCACAACCTCACAGCCGTCCTGCGACACCGCAGCCCCCCATCCCACATGGAGTGAAGCCCTCTCCCCATTGCTCAGCACATGGAGGGGATACAGGAGGGTCTCAGAGCTGACCCCACGCATCCCTGCACTCACCATCCCATGGAGGGCGTGATCTGGCCGACCCCAGCCGGGGGGAGCGGGTAGAAGCCAGGGATATCAGAGGTCTGGGAAGGCCGATGCACTGCTGGAAGAAGGGAGGAGGAGGTGAGATGGAGACAGCACTGAAATGAACCCTCCCAGCCCCATCTGCTCCTCTGTGGGCACTGCTGGGCAGTGGGGAATGCACATGGAAATGCAATTGTCCCTACAGCCCCCGGCCCATCAGTCAGCCCCAGGAGCCTGAAAGCAAACAGCGGGGGTGCTCCACTGGGGGATGCTCCAGCAGCATCAGCACCAGCTCACCCAGCCCAGGAGAAGCAGGGATACCTCATGTTTAATTTTTCTGCAGTCTTGCTGCTCTCTGCCCTGCTCTGGGGCCAGCCCCATGTCTCATCTCTCTAGCCTGGAGCAGCTGAAACCCTGTGCTGAGGCTGCCCAGCAGCTGCCTGGGCACCACCTGCATTTACTGCATGGGCGAGGAGCTGCAGCAGAATGCAGGCCCAGAGATCTGGGATATTCGCAGGATTAATGCTAAATAAGTATTTAGGAATGACATCACTGGATTCCAGATATCTCAGTAGGTGCTAACTGAACTTGATATATAACTGAACCAAAGGGAAGAAGTGACTTAGTGTGAGCTAAGTCAGCTGCACTTGGTTAAGACAGCCCAGAGGGGAATGAAGCCCAAACCTCTGGACCTCTCCCACGTGTGGGATCTCTGCCTCCGCTAACCTGGAGATCTGCAGGATTCCTTCCCAGGTGCTGAAATCTGCCACGTGCTGAGCAAATTGCTAATAGATCTGTTAACTCTTCATGCTTTCCTGTTGTGTTTATGACACTCGGGTGTTGGACCCAGCAGCGCTGTGGGCTCTGATGAGCCCCACATCCCTCCTGGATACACCGACCCAGCGCTGTGAATGCGCTCACTGCCACCTGAAACCCAGACCAGCTCTCTGCAAACACCCGAGTGATTCAAACACATTAGCAGGGATTCTGTTGCGCTGACAGGAGGCTGAGGAAGGCTTGATTTCACACTCAGCCTGCAGCCCACAAGGAGAGGTGGTCAGGGGCGAGCTCCCCCGTGCACAGCTCAGGTTTGACCTATCCGTGCTGTACTTTCCTCTGCAGTCCCGCTGGGGGTCGGCGCGTGCCGGACACGCACACACAGATCCACCCAGCGCTCAGACACCGATCCTATTTAGTCAAAATATTTCCTGTTTCAAGCATTTATTTTCTCAAAATGACAACTTGACAGCAGTTTGGGTATGAGTCAAAGGAAAGACAACTTTCCATTTTCTGGTTGACTCTCACACATCGCCCTGCGGGCTCCGCTCCAGCTTTCGGCTCGTGCGGCCGCTGTGGCCGCCCCGCTGCGGTGTCAGCCCAGGCTGGAGCTCCATGAGCCCCACCCCGAGAATGCCCAGTGCTCTGATCCCCACCGATGAGCAATTTGGGTTACCTTGCTTCTGGCTGATGTCAGCGGGCAGATGGGGTGAGTGGGAGCCGTGGCTGAAGTGGTCGTTGCTGTAGGGGATGAGCGGTGTGAGCGGGTGCACCCCGTGGGACGGCTGCACGACGGGAACTTTGTTGGACTGCAAAGAGAAGGGAGGAGGGGGGGCTCAGGGCTGAGCTGCTGGAAGGAGGGCTGCAGCAACCCCAGGACAGCCGCTGCCCTTCTCTGCTTAAATAGACACATCCTGCAAGAGAAGTCCCAAATAAAGCAGCAACAACAGCTGACAATGATAGAAAATCAGCCCAAATAACACAAAGCAGTCAAAATCCAGAAGAATGGTTAATTTTTTCTAATTCATCTCCAGTATCAATTATCCCTGGATGAATGCTAACAGTGTGTTACCCAGTGCACTGCTCCAGTTTTCTGCTGCCCACACACACATACACACACAGTCCTGTGTGTTGCTTTGGTCTGAAGCCGGACTTTCACATCCTGCACATTCACTCTGAAAACTGTGCTCAGGCCTTTGCAGCTGCTCCTGTTAGCAGGACAGGGCCGGGGGGGCCAGCAGCCCCTGCTGCACAATGTGGTACCACCGCACGGCAGAGCAGGGGCCCGACCCGAAGGGCTGCACAGCTGTGAGCAATGTGCACACACATGCACACACACCTGTGCACACATCCATGCACTTATCAGTGCACACATCCATGCACCCACGCACAAATCCATGCAGACACCTACGCAGACACCTATGCACACACTTGTGTGCAAATCCATGCACGTATCTGTGCACACACACACACTAAGCTATCTATGCACACACCTGTGGACACACCTATCCATGCACACATCCAGGCACAAATCCATGCACAAACCTATGCACACACCCATGCATACACCTATCCATGCACACACCTGTACACACAGCCCTGCACACAGCCATGCCCACATGTGCACGCGGCCGTCTCGCCTGCAGCACCCCACACTGCTCCCTGCCTGTCCAGTTTCGCCCAGGAGTGCCTTCAAACCCAGACTGCCTTCACCTCGGTGGCACAACAATACCATTCGTCCCAGCTAACTCCAGAAGGAGAACCAGGAGTGGCAGCACTGCACAGAGGGGAGATGAGAGTGGGGCTGGCAGCTGCTCGGCTCAGCTCTTGCCCCATTGGGGCACCTCCAGAGCACCACTGCTGCTTTCTGACAGCTCATCTCAGACCTCTGGGTTGATTCACTGCTGCCTTTCACTTGGGTCATGATTTTGCTCAGACAGAGCAGCGTGCAGCCCTGCTGGCTCCAGGGAGGAACCCTGCAATGGGAAGGATGGGGCGGGTGGGGATGCCATCCTCCATCTAGCTTTGCACGTGCAAATAAAAATCAAGAGCTGCAAGTTTGGAGGTATTTAAGAGTGAGAGAGAGCCCCAACTCCTGCTGTGAACCAGGTGCATGCTGCCTGCATGTGCTGGGACACAGCAGTGACCGTGCCCACTCCCAGCACAAGCCACCTGGTCCTGCAGTGCCACCAGGTCACCGTGGTACCACCAGGTACCCAAGGTACCACCAGGTCCATGAGCTGCCCTGGCTCCCCACATACCCAGCACTGTGAAGGCACGGAGCTGCTGCCCATCGTCCTGGTGGGACTCACTGAATGCAAAGAGGAAGGGCTGTGAGGAGGCAGCTCCCACTCTACAGCAGAAAAGTGGCTTCAGTATCTGATGAGCAAGGAGACAACATAGCCATGCTAATGGTTAAGAGGGACTAATTGCTGGCAAGGCAAAATGAGGAGACCTCACTGCTTACATGCAGATATCTGATTGTGATGGAGGCTCGAGGTGAGTGGAGGAACTCGGTTCTGGCTGAGCAGAACTATTCAGAATTCATCTTTTTTTTCTTAATAAAATGCGGCTTTTTCATTAGACAAATGGTGATTCGTTGTAACCAGAAGTTTTCTGGAAAGCACCTCATGGCAGCAGGTGTTTTGACTCATTGTTTAAGATGGAGATATTTCACCACAGCACACAGGAACAAGCGCTCTGCTGCCTTGCAAGAGTTCAAAGTTTGGAGCTAATGCCAGAAAAATGCAGCAGAGATCAAATGGGAAATGGTTTCAGAGTAGGAGAGGGGAGATTCAGATGGGCTATAAGGAAGATGTTTGTCACACTAAGGGCAGCGAGGCACAGGCTGCCCGGAGAGGCAGTGGCCCCCATCCCTGCAGACAGCCCAGGTCAGACTGGAGGGCTCTGAGCACTGAGCTGTGGGTGCTCATTGCTCATTGCGGGGTGAGGGACCAGGTGGCCTTTAGAGGGCACTTCCAACCCAAACCAAGCTACGATTCTATGGTTCTATGATTAAAACCCAGAATTAGCGTGAAACGGACAATACTGAGAATTTTCATGGACTATAATACAAAGAATATTGGTTCTAGCTGTGAAAATACTAGAAAAAATACACAGATGGTTTGTGCTTGGGTTAGTTTAAGAGAAGGAAAGGATTTTTTTAAAAAGAAGTGAACTTTTGGTGAAGTTGGGTAAAGTGCACCTTGCTACAGCTGTAAGCATCCCAGCATCCAGCCAATGCTGCCTTAAGGCTGGCACTGGGCAAGATTTTGGGTTAATTTTTGGGTAGAAGACAAATCAGAACTAAACAAAGCAGCACAACCCTGCTGACCCCCCACCATGTAAAAAGCTGTGGATGGACTTTGGTGGTCGCCCACTGAGCAGCCAGGTCTCAGCCCGGCACAGGGGTGTCCCTGCTGCTCCCTTCCCATCACTGGTTTGTTAAAACAGAAAGAGAGAAGAGAGCATACAGCACTTGGAGTGAGCATGTTAAAGAAGAGCAGATCACACGAACCAAACACAGGAGCTCATCTCCCAAGGCCGATCTTGATCGGCGCTGTTGCACAAAGGCACAAAGGATCCTTCCTAGGAACGACCCCTCTCATTGGTTTGACAGCCATAGGGAACCTCACAGGCATGGGGGACCCTTACACAAAGGGGACCTGAAACACAAGGGAGACACTGTGGGCCCCATGTGCAGTGGGGAAGATGTGCTCTTAAGAGACCCAATGCATGGAGGGCACCCCGTGAACACTGGGGGACAACACACACACAGGGGCCGCATATACACAAGGTGCCCTATGCACACAGGCAGCCCCATGTGCACAGGGGACCCTATTCATACTGGCGACCCCATACACTTTGGAAGCTGCGGGAGGGGGCAGCCCTGTGACCCCCACAGTGCCCCCGCTCACCCGGCTGGCAGCACCCAGGGGTGTGCAGGACCCGACCCCGCAGCGCAGCACCCGGAGCGCTGTGGTTTGCAGCGCCGGCGGGGAGCGGAGCCACAGCAGGGCCAGATCACTCACAGCACTTTCAAACAGTCCCACACTGCTGGCCCCAAAAAGAGTGAAATGACAAAGCTGTGCAGTGTGGGGCCTGGCCAGGGACTGGTGCTTGGGGTGCACCGGGGTCTGGGCATCCCCAGCTGTGTGCATCAGCACCAAGAAACCGCTCCTAGCAAAGCAACGAGAGGAGCAGTGCTGCGGGCTGCAGCCAGGAGTCAGCCCTGCGTGTTGGCTTCAGCGTCACTTCTCAGAGAGAGAGATGAGTCTACGCGTCGGCTATGCAAAACAAAACCTACGGAGTTCGCTGCTGCTGATTCAATGAGGAATTAATTCCTTTTCTCTGCAGAATTAGTCACTGTGCCGCAGAGACAGAGGCAGCAGGTCAGGCTGCAGCGAGCACTGCTCTGCCTTCTGCCCCGTACCCAAACATCTACTCAAATCAGCAAACGGGGGCCGGGAGAATCCTGCAGGGTGGGATCATTGATGTGAGGCTCACACCTGTGCTTTGGGGCTCTCAGGTAAGGGACCTGGAGAGCTCTGCAAAGCTTCAGGGCACCTCTGCATCCTGAGCAAACCTCCCAGTTTGGGGCAATGTGAACAAACCTAACCCAGCCCCCACCGGCCCCTGCAGTGCTGCACCAGCAGACGTTGCAATGAGACCCTGTTCTGCAAGCGCTGGGGCCAGAAGCATCTGATCATTTCTCCTCACAGGGCTGTTTTTTTTTCTCTTTTCTCACTTTTGCTGGAGTCACATTTCCTCGCCAGTGCCACGGCAGAAAGGAAGAAGGGAAAGTTAAAGCCACCCACGTCAGCACTGCCCTCACCCCGGCAGCTTTGGTGTCAGCAGGGCTGCGTCGCCCTGTGGGGATGGGTACCCGTGGGGACTGCCCCAACCCTGTCCCCATCTCATGGCACACACAGCAACACAGAGTCACAGAGTCACAGGAACAAAAGGGCAGGAAGGGACCTCTGCGCATCCCCCAGTCCAACCCCCACTTGAGAGTCTCTGGGCTCTCTCCGGCAGTTCCCCAACTGCCTGCAGCTGGGGAGCCCCGCACTGGGCACAATGCTCCAGTTGTGCCCTCCTCAGGGCAGAGGACAGGGGAGGAGACCCTCCCTCTCCAGCTGGCCATGCTCTATGCCATGCATCCCAGGGCACCATTGGCCTTCTTGGCCACAAGGGCACACTGCTGGCTCATGGTCAATTGTTGGTCAACCACTGGTCAACTGCTTGTCAACTGCTGGTCAACCGTTGGTGAACTGCTGGTCAATTATTGGCCACCAGGACACCCAGGTCCTTCTCCAGCAGCCCCCAGCCTACACTGATGCATGCAGTTATTCCTCATCCTGCATTGCCTATGGAGGGGAGTATCCGTTCGATTCCTTCAAAGCCATTAATTCTGCATGCAAATAGCAACAAAGGAGCTCTGTGGAGAAGGACAGGGAAATAACTTCAGTAATTCTAGAAGCCTCAATGACTTGCTGGTTGCAGATCTGGGATGTGGCCTGGTGCTCTGCTGGCATGAGAGCCTCATGATCCCCAGCGGAGCTGCAGATGCTCAGGACTGGGTCCCACTGCTGCTGCTGCTGGCTTCAAGTAGCAAGGGTTATTGTTTTTAAGTTCAGCTCTGTGGGGAAATGGCTGAGCTTTACACCATTTACAGGCACAGGAAGAGCCGTTTCGCTTCTCAAGTATTTATCTTCTAAGAGAAAGATGTAGGTGGTTCTTCATGAAAAAAATAAAGGCATGGAAAAATAAAATTAAGAGTGCTCTTGGGGTGACAGAGGGCAAGCGTGGAGGCAATTATGCCCAAAACCAGAGAAATCCCCCCAAAAATGAATGTGTGGCATCACTGCCTGAGGATGCCATCCCATGTGGGAGAAGACACCTCTGCCCAGAGCTGGTCCCCACCGCTGCTGGCTGCCCTGCTCCTGGGCTCTGCTGCAGTGATGCCTGAGAGCCCCCAGCATTCGGATGCATGGGCAGCACAGCTGGCTGCAGCCCAGCACCAAACACGGGGGCTGTCCCTGCCATTGCCTCCCCACCCCCCCTCCAGCCCTGGGACATGTCCCCACAGGGCCCCGTTCCACTGCTCTCCACAACGCGGTTCTGCGAACGGGGCCGGGTGCTGCAGGGCCAGTGTTACTGATAACCCACCATGGCTGCAGAGGTGAAGGCACGGCCGTGACCCCCGCACTGATACCATCTGACCTCCTTTAGCTCCTAGAAGGCGAGCAGTCGCACCAATACTCAGAATTAATCAGGAAAATGTCCAAGGGGGGTGAGGGAGGGGAGTGCAGCACAAGCGTTTGTGACAAACCATTGGCAAAACCCAGACCCAAATGCATCCGTGTGCTGCAGCAGTGCCCGAGGTGGGGCCGGACTGGGGGAACCCCCAGTGGGGGAATGCATGGCCCCAAAGTGCCAGCCATGCAGCAGCCGCCCGCTGCCATCCCCTGGGCTCTCCCGCAGGGCTGCAGCTGCACAGCTCTTTGCTTCCTTTCCACTTAAAGGCGAAAACAAAAACATTTACTTGAAAGAGGGGAATTAAGAAAAGAAAACAAAACACACACACACACACAAAACTCGGATGTGATTGAAGGCGTTTCAATTCCCCCAAGATCAGAGGGCTGAAACCTGCCCCTCCGCACTGCGAGTGGCCGTGCTGCTGTCACCGCGTCACCCCGCGCCCGCACCCGCCTGCCTGCGTCCTTGTGCTGTGCTGTTGGGTGGTGGTGTGTTGCTACACTGTGTTCTGCAGTGTTGTACTGTGTTCTGCTATATGTTATGCTATATGCTATGTTAGAGCTTATGTTATGTTATATGTTGTTGGTTTATGTTATGCTATGCTATGCTATACTTTATGCCGTTATGCTATACTAATATATGTTAGGATTTGTTATGCTATGCTATATGTTTATATATTACACTATGCTATATGTTATGCTATGCTATGTTATGCAATGCTACATGTTACATTAAATGTTATGTTTTGTTATGCTATGCTACGTTATGCCATGTGATACTATACGTTTAATGTTACGCTACCTTATGTTATATGTTATGTATATTACATCATATATGTTACACGTTATGTGTAAAATGTGATATGTGTGTCATATGATATATGTTATATATGTTATATGTTGTATTTAATGACTGTTTACGAGGGTAGATAGCGATAGGACAAGGGGGAATGGTTTTAAACTGAGACAGGGGGGTTTCGCTTGGATGTTAGGAGGAAGTTTTTCACCCAGAGGGTGGTGACGCACTGGAACAGGTTGCCCAAGGAGGCTGTGGATGCCCCATCCCTGCAGGCATTCAAGGCCAGGCTGGATGTGGCTCTGGGCAGCCTGGTCTGGTGGTTGGCGACCCTGCACACAGCAGGGGGTTGGAACTGGATGAGCATTGTGGTCCTTTTCAACCCAGGCCATTCTATGATTCTGTGATCCTATAAGCTGTGTGATGCAATATGTAATACATGATATCACGCTATGCTGAGCTGTCCCACACCATGCTGTGCTGTGCTGAACTACATTTTCTTTCAGTCCCCCTCCGTTCTCAAAGCCTGGTGGTGGGGTGGTCACTGATCACAAAGAGATAACAACTCAGAAGTCCCTCACGCTGTCTGAAGGTGAGTCCCCAACTCAGCAACTGCACTGCAGAAAACGACGGCCGTCGCAGCACTCACGGCAGTGCTTACACACACCGACTGCTCCCACTGCACGCGGCTGCCACAGCCACGCGCTCATGGGGCAGACACTGTGGGACTGACACAGCTGTGCCCATGTGTGTACAATGGCTAATTAGCAGATAACATGGCGTAAGCGGGGATGATCATTTGTAAAAGTTATCATCTCTCTTTGCTACACAGATCACCGCTACGGTGAAATCCTTTGATATCTATAGGGATGGCAAACGCATCTCCAAGATGGGCAGGCCCAGGGGTGGCTGCCGTCCTCATGCTCACGTTGCTGCTGCTGAACCCAAATGGGTTCCTTGGATGAGATGAAGGACCCCGCGTAGGGCGGCTGCCCCATGCCAGCTCTGCAGATCTGCACTAACGCTTACTTCCCTTCTTCTCCACGAAGAATCCCTGGGAGGATGCAGAGGGCAATAATCCTCCCCGGAGCCAAAGGGAGCTCCCAGGGACACCCGCAGCCGTACGGCGATAGCGGTGCTGCTCGCTGCTCACTCTCGAGGGTGACATGCTGACAAAGAATGCACAGCCGCTAATCCGGGATGATGCTGCGTGTCTGGCCGGGAGAAATCCCACTGTTCTTGATAGGAGGAATCAGTTCCGTAACGCTTAATGCCCCTTCTCCCTCTGGCAGCCAGCAATGTTACAGCGCAGGGCGAAATAAACATTCTAGTTCTAATGTGGCATTTATCTTCCAGCCGGGTTCTGGAGAGCCCTGACCCACACCACAGCCTGCTGCCCCATTTGGGTCTATCTCTGATCTCTTCGTGTGCACGGCCGCGTTAAAACCCGGGCTTGGTGGATTTGCATATGATTAGGCAGCAGGGAAAATTAATAGGGAATTGAATGGGTTTCTCCTCTGCCCATCTCATGTTTATATGAGATTAAAAAGAAGTGATTTTTTTTTAATTACTGCAAAGATGTATTAAATATTATTTAACCTTTTTTTGTTGGGGGGAGGGAAGCAGGCAGAGAGAAGAAACAAACTTATCCATGTGGTAACGAATGCCTCCTATCGTGGGAAGCAAATATCACTGTAATTAGGATTAGACAGGAATCCTAATTAATCTCGTCTCGCCACTTGACTTCTGGAAGATCCTTAACTGTTACATCCAACAAAACGGAGCCCAGGGAGCAGCTCATCCCCCAGGCTGCCTGGCCAAGGGTGGTGGGATGAAGGGACACACGGCCCCACGGGCTCAGTTTCAGCCCAGCACTGCAATACGGGGCAGGGACACACGAGGACACCTCCGCCCCACACCTCAATGCTGTTCTGTGCTGCGCGATGGCACAGATTGCCATGGGCGGAACGGAGCCGTGCACAGCCCAGCTCAGCTCTCAGCTCTCATCACAGCCTGTTTTTCAGGTATTGAGATGTGCAGACCATTGCATCAGATTTTACTATGTGAGTGGATGCTCACGTGATTATTTTCATCTTTGGGTCTCCAGTGTGGAAACCAGACTTTGGACTTCAGACGCTGGCTGGAGGTCTCGTGCTCTATTTCTGGTGCTGTGGCTACATACAGCACGAGGTGATGCCATCAAAGGGCGCTGCCACTCAAACCAGCAATGAAACGCAGCAAACTGCAGCTCCTCCTCGTGCTGTGCTACGTAATAAAACACAAAGGAATGCTGCTGCAGCTAGGTGAGCATCTCAGCATACTTCTCCCAGCACCTCCAGGAAGCATTTGGCCACAGCTTGATGTGAATGGCAGCCTGGGATAACACGGTTGGGACAGATAGCAAAAACGTTCACTTTGAAACCAGAGAGCACACAGAGCGTGCCCAGAGCTGGGTTGAGCTTCAAGCCAGTGATCAAATGCTCCCGAGGCAGCAGCGATCAAAGGCTTCGTGCCGAAAAAATGAGAAAGTCACCATTTCATATGGTTTTGATGAGAAAAATAATGGATGAAACTTTGCTCTTTCAACTCGGTTTTGCTTTGAGTTTGGGCTTCGGCTGCTTCTGAAAAGCGATGGGCGCAGACCCGTGAGACACGAGGACAGAGATGTAATGCTGGATCTGACCACGGGATCTGCCTGCTTCGGGGCTGGGAATTTCATGCAACGTTATTCATTTTCATCAAAACACTCAACCTGTGGAAACCACAGCTCTCGCTGGGATGCAGTTTTACCCAAGCAGGAGGGTTTGGGTCCTGCTCCGTGCCTGCTGCTGCCAAGAGGCAGAAGCTCCTGCAGAGACCCTTCCCAGACAGCCCCTGACTCACACAGCTGACCAAATGCAGCCATTCTGCAGCACAGCCCTCATGTTTCACTCCCTCGCAACGTCCTCTGCCTCATTACGATAATTGACAGCAGCATTTGCTGAATGATGAAACCGAGGTTACGCAGAGCATCAATTACACCACAAAACACAGCCGCCACACCTCTGTGCACGCAGCCTCCACATGCCTGCAGTGCAATATCGTGGTGCAGGAACGACCCGGGTCCTGGCAGGATGTCTGTGTGTCCCACGTCTGCTTTCTGGCAGCTGGGAATGAAAAGCTGCTGCTGCTGTTGGGACAGGGACCCACACAGAAGTGTCCTCTCCAAGGACCCAGCGCTGTCCAACCCAACCCTGCAGTAGTACTTCTCTTCACAACCAAAGCTGTGTCCAATCAAAGCACTGTTCCAATTGCTTCGGGATTTACATTTTTCCCTGTGAAGTCTGTAAGAAATAAACCCATCTATCTCACAGTCATCATCTAAGCTGCTGAGAACACAACAAGTAAAAACCATACAGATTACAGAGGATTACACGTTTTCACACTTTTTTTTCTGGTTCTCACTGAGCTGCTACGCAGAGAAAGCAGTTTGTAAAGCACGCTCTTCCCGTAACACCGTCCCTGTGAGTGTCCCCAGCACGGAGCAGACCTCAGCCACAGTGCTGGCTGACACGAAGCCCCAGGCAGCAGCAGCTGGGGATACTGAATGCAGGGCTTCAGCAGAACAGCAACAAGATATTGAAGCATACTCTACGGCAATCCTCGTCAGAGTCAATGAGAGATTCTCCACTGCTCTGCCTCTCTGAGGGACATGCACTTCTGAGCGCAGAGGGGGGATTTAGGCTGGATATTAGGAGGACATGGTGAGGGGCTGGCACTGCTGCCAGAGCTGTGCTGCCCCAGCCCTGGAGGTGCCCACAGCCGTGGGTGGGCTCTGGGCAGCCTGAGCTGGGGGCAGCCAGCACATGCAGCGTGGGGCTGGGGGCTGTGAGTTCCCTTCCAGCCCAACCACGCCGTGATTCTCCAGTTCTGTGATCTTTAAGGACCCTTCCAACCCAAGCCATTCTACGATTCTATGTTTTTCTCCAGCACTGGCACACGTTCATTCAGGTTTCTAGGGAAAATAGGGAAAACACCCTATGCTGGCAGCCTGGTGGTCTGCAGGTCTGCAGCATCCTGTGCATAAATGCATATAAGCTCACAGCACTTTTAACTTGGTGCTCCGGCTGCACAGTGAGGTGCGGGGCAGAAGCGCAGCCTCTAGATGGAGCAGAGCACAGCTCCTGAGCCAGCAGACGACACCAGCATGACAACCACGTCTGCCACGCGCTGCAGCGTTTCAGGCTCTCACTTACTCATGTCAGGAGCCCACTTGCTGCCGGGCCCATGCAGATGTTGGCACAGCTGTTGGGGCGCAGGACACGTCCCAGTGCTGTGCATCACCTGGGGAGTCCACGAGAGCAGCGCTCGGTGCACTCTTATCTCTGCATCCATCTCACTGCCTCCGTGCAACCGCTCCGCATTCACACCAGGCTGTGTTCAGCCCAAGGATTTAACAGTGACAGTGTTTAACTGAAAGGTGCCTGCGAGGGTGGAGCCCTGTTATCTCCTGCATCTGAGCAGGCTCGCTGCTGCTGTGATGCTCACAAAGCACACTGTAAATACAGCTCAAAGCAGGGCATTTTGTGTAAAATAAAGACCTATTTGACACGTTTTGTATTAAAAAAACCCAAACTATTCCTAAATATATAGCCACTATATATATCAATTGTATACATTTATGCAAAATGCATACCAAATTATGCATAAAACATTTCTGTTCATTTTCATAGAACCACAGAATCATTCAGGTTGGAAAAGACCTCTAAGAACACCAAACCCATCCCCAGCCTGTCCCACTATGCCCACTGGCCCCATTCCAGGAGGCGGCCCCAAGGAAGGCCTCCATGGCTTATGGCTCCATTTGTGCCTGAGCAGTTCTGGGGCAGAAGGGCCGTGCTCTGCTCACACATGTGGCAGGTCTGGGGATGCAGGTGGAGGGCAGTTGTGCCGGGAGACCCAATGACCACAGAGGTATCACTGCCATTGCCAGGCTGGGGATGTGGAGCAAAACCAAGGAGGGCAGCCTGGCCGTGGGGGTCAGACCTGTCGGACACAATCCACCTGCCTCCCCCTTTTTTTTATACATATTAAAAAAGTATTAATATTTTTAATTGCTATAATTTGTGCTTGGGACTAATGAATCGTAATTATTCAGCCGAAAACAAATTGTCGTCTGGGATTTAATCCCTCCTATCTAATCTATCTACTGTAACCAGCTCCCGGTGATGGCAGAGCCGCCTGGCCATCAGACCCACAGGGCTGATGTGTTGCTCTCCTTTCCCACGGGTGCTCTCCGGATCCCTGCAGTGCTCTCACACAGTGTCCCAGGGCTGACTGCAATGACATCTGTCAGTGGCTGCAAACTTTCTCCAGTGCTTGCTCCCTGCTGTAAGCACTATGGGCTGTGGTTCGGGTTTGCTTTCAGCCCGGTGCTGAGCAATGGAACAGAGCTGATGTGAATAGGAGCGATGTGCTCCGGAGGAGCTAAGCAGTGCTGGTGCTGCCTGCAGACAGCCCGTGTGCCACGGTCCCAAAAGGAAGGGGCGGGTTTCACCGCAGTGGAAGAGGCTGTGTAATTATGGGATGGCAGAAGATTGAGGGCAGGGAAAGGCAATTGCAGCAGCAGGGAATAACAACCTCCGCTCTGTGCATGGGTGGCAAAGGGCGATGGCCAACAGCTGCATGCACACAGCGACCCGCCGGGGCTGTGCCAGACCCCATCACGTGGAGCAGAACACACTTTGCCTTTCTCTCACTGTGGGCACTGCTGTGGTGCATCCCCATGGCACAAGGAGCCCTGCAGCCACGCCGCCATCCCTGCATTGGGCTTCACCTCCCGAAACACACTGAGCCTGCTGGTGGCTCCCAGCTGCCAAAACATCTTCACAGCATTTCCTTGTAGGGCTCCAGTCTCACTGGCAGCTAATTAGCTTTATGCTAATGGCCAAGCCTGAGCTCAGCATAGAATTCCTGCTCCTAAACCCAACGTGTGCAGGGCACACAGAGCAGGAGCTGTGCGAGCAAAGCCCATTCCTTTCAGACTCAGGAGGCACGCTGCAGATGCATGCTGCAGACGTAAAGGAATTTGTCACAAACAACCCTTCAGCCCAGCCATGCAAGGCGGTGCTTGCTCACGCTGTTTGCTGAGGCTGAATTCCATGTGATCCTGCAGCACGACCGGGTTATGGCACCCAGCACCAGGCAGCACCCAGGGGTGCGTGCGCCCTGCTGCATGGGAGCTGTGCCAGGAGGGATGGCACAAGGAGGAAAACAATGCAATAGCGATTTATAAATTCAACGCAGAGGCAGCCTGAGTCCCAAGGTGACCAAGAGCAGCCTGTGGACTTCCAGCCCATGGCATGGAGTGGGATGATGGGTGGGACCAGGCGGGGGGCTCGGGGGCACCAGCGGGGTTCCACTTTTCGCAGGGCACTGAAGGAAACTGCCTGTGAGCTTGGGAGATCTGAAGGGGCCCATTTGTAAAATGGAAAGAAATAGAAATAAAATAATTAAACAACACAAATGGCAGCCAACAGACTGCTCACCTAGCATTTTCCCACCTCAGGCAGGAGCTCTGATTAATGCTAATTAGCTTATCTTCACATTAGATCCTGATGATTCATCACTTACTACCCTAGGAATTATGACGCACTGGGGAGAGATATATTTGTAGATTCCATGGGTGTATGCCATGTCTGGAACACTTAAATGATTTTGGCATGAAAAGGGACCAACCACAAGCCCAGCTAATCAAACCAGCATTTCTCAACCTACACCTTCCAGTAGTTATAAAAAAGATGCAGAGCGAAGACAAGAGGATGGCACTGAAGACGAATTTATCTGCTCATCAGTGGTGTAGAATCTCTCCAGAACAAAGGGCCCTATGGGCACCCTGCCAGCAGCCTGTGGCTGCTCCTCGTTTGCATATAAATTTAAAAAGAATTTTAATCAGTGTTAAATGCACATGATTATTTTTTATTTATAGCTGAAAGTAGGTGCACACGGCGCTTCACAGAACACACTGAAAAGAAAGAGCACCTTTGGGAGCCTGAATGGGGATGGATGGGAGAAGCTGTGAGCGCTGCTCTGTGCAGAGCAATGGGACGGGGCTCTGCAGCACAGCAGCTGTGGGCACAGCAGGGATGGGAGGATGTTATGTGACGTCAGGTTGGGAGGATGCTCTGCTAGCTGTGCCTCCGTCCAGATGTGCAGGGATGGCCGCTCCCCTGCATGCATGGCTCTGGAAAGGCAGAGCAGCGTTTCCTCGTGGAGCTCTGCTCAGGGGCTGTGACATGGGGACAATCAGGTGTGGGTGGGCTGTACCTCACAAGGCTCTGTGCTTAGCTGCATGCAAACAGCCCAGAGCTGCTTGTGTTCTTCTGATAGGTTTTGAACTGCTGATTACATAAAACCCAAAGCTCCTTTTTATATGTAAAACAGGAGTAGCTGTCATACCCAGATTTCTCCAGTGTTTGTCACCAAGCTGCAAAGAAGGCGAGGTCACCTCCTGTGCTCCCCACACCTGCTGGCTGCCTGCACTGAATGCGGGGCGAGGAAAAGGCCGCTTTCTGCTCTGAAGACTCAGCTGTCTTTCAAAAGCAATGCGGAGTCATGATACAGAAGAGATCAAAGAGTTACCTGCGAGCTTTACAGCTATTATTGGATACTGTACCTCCTCACTCAAAACATTTTTACCTCTGCAGGAATCCAGAAGAATTTCCTCAGAAATAGATCTCTGCTCCACTGCTGAGCTGCAACCCATCAAAGCACCTCATTTACAGAAGGTTAATTAAGGAAACTGTTCTAGCTCAGTCATCTCACGGTGATGACATCAGATATGCTTCCTGAAGCCTGTTTTTTCCAAGGAAGACTTTTGTCAGACCACGCAGCTACAGTACCAGCTCTTGCTTTATGCCCGTGACAGCAGCCCAGGCAATGTGGGCAGGACCCACTGCTTGGGAAAGCTTCCCCAGTGACCACAGCACTTTGCCTTCTGTCCCGCCTCGTGGTGAAATACCAGCTTGAATTAAACCCTGAATTTGGAGAACCCCACACCCAACCAATATTTGTCCATGTATCAAATGTAACAGCACACATCCTTCAGCCCCTGCTGAACGCACTCCTTGCTTGGCCACCTCCATTTGCCATCTCACGACTTGCTCCAGCCCAAACTCTGGCTGTATGCCCCTCCAGGAGCCCCAGCTACAGCTCACCCCAAACCCAGCACCCTGGGGACTCCAGACCTTGTAGCAGGCAGCTTGAACACAGTTCATGTCTTCATGGCTTGGGTTAGAGCTTTGGTTAAGGTTAGTATCTGACAAGGAGAGAGCGATGGTTTTGGGACTGGAGTAGGTGTTGGGGTTGTAAGCCAGGTGAACTCAGGATGAAATCGTGTCACGGGAAGGTTCAGTAGAGGCTCATGAGCAAAAAAGGGGAGAGGACATGGAGCTCTCCGAGCTCATTTTCTCCTGAGACTGGTGATGGCAAAGGGTGCTGTCCCAGAGGGGAGACTGCACCAAAACTGAAAGCTCGTGTTGAGTGAATCTGTGACTCCTTTGAAAACTGGGGTCACTGGGAGACCCATGAGCAGTGAAAGGGCTGAGGCCGGGGTTTGATTTCAACAGGTTATATGGCAGAACATGCTGCTGCATTGGGAGCCATCATTCATCTCAGATTAATGATTATCTGGGAACAGAGAGATGCTCCTGGAGCTGGGCTGACACTGCTTGTAGGAGCAGTGCTTGAGTCAGGAGAAGCCCATGGGACGGCAGTCCCACACATGGGACTGCAGGGAACCTCACTGAAGCAACCTGCCAGCTGCTGCACGCCCCTGAACCATGCTTCCACCCATGGCCAACAAGGTAATCAAGGCTCAAGGTAGCATGTGAAGCTCAGAGGGAAAGAGCCAACTAAACAGCGTATCTCGGGAATGCAGGAGCAGCAGAGAGCAGCTGTGCTTCTCCCAGTCAAAGCTTAATCCTAAAATACTTCCCTCCTACCCAGAGTCTCTGAGCAGCCCCAGCCCCAGCACTGTCCTGGTCCCCAGCTCACTCTCAGACATAGCAGCGCCCATTCTGTCTGTAGGCCTCTACCACACAAAGCTTAAGCCCAACACGTGCCTTATCTTAACTCAAAAACCAATTTCCCATTTTTACTAAATTGTACATTCAAGGAAAATCCTCCCAAAATTGCTGCCTGGTGAAAACAATCATGTCCTGGTTCTCCAAGAGCAGCTGATGCTCTGCATTCGGATCACTGTGGGTCTCTGCACCAATGAAGAACGCAGAGTAAATGAGAATGAGAAACTACATGTGAAATCCATTTCCTCCAGGGCAGACTGACTGACCTGTGAAACCCACACATGTTGTGTTACAGACTGTAAACCTCAACAGCGAGGGAGGAATCAAAAGTAAAAGCAGTTCTATATGTTTAAGGCAATTCTCGCACCCATCCCATTAATGATAGTAATAAATGCATCCAAGCACCCTTGGCATAGGGTACGTACTGGGAGATATCTTTTTTTCCAGTAGCAGAGTGGAAAGTTCCCATTTCAAATGATTTATCTTCAGTATACCGAACTGTAGCCTTTCCCTGCCTTGATGAGAACCAACGATTTACCAAATAATGACACCACTGAGATTTGCATCCTGCCTTTCTTCACGGACAAAAGTCCCTGGGAAGCAGGCAGCAGCCGTGCAGTGCAGGGATGTGATAGAAAGGACTCCTAGCCATGCCCGCAGTCTGGGGCTTGCTCCCTGGATGCTGACCCTCCGCCCATCTGGAGCAGAGGAGAAGCAGACCAGGCGAGATGCCACCAGGAGGGAACAAGCTTCCTCCTGGCTCTTGTAGCTCCCACAAAGAGCCACCTCTGCCTCTTGCTGGGAATACATGCTGAAAAGCAAGAAGACTTTTATGCCAGACTTCTGGGAAAACACTTATAAATTCAAGATGTATAAAGACTCAAACATGCCTACAAAGCTTTATGGAGGCTAACTATCCATTTATGCCTGCATAGAACATGGCCAAGGCAACCTCCCCAGGGCATGCTCCCCTCCCATCGACTCTTGCCCTACAAAACCAGCTCCTCAGCTGGGGCTCAGTGCCACATGCCCACGGGGCGCAGCCCAGGCACCACTTGGGGGGCCACAGCCTTCTCTCCACCAACACAGCCGCTCCACAGACAGAAATGGCACGAGGAAATCACCCTGACGGAGCTCTTGGGTGTGCGCTGATCTGCATCTGCCCATGTGCGTACAGGGGAAGTTAATTTTAGTTTCACATTCTCCCCAGCGCGGGCTGTGCGGTCCTCTCTGCCTGCAGTGTGTGTGTAGCACAGTTCGGGTGAAAAACACCAACTCTGTATTTTCCATGGTAAACCACAAGGGGTTTAAATTCACATCACTGTATTTGCAAACAAGCAACTTCTGCATACACAGAATCCTGTTTCATTTGAAACCCTCACCCCCAAAGTGTCTTACGTTAGAGCGCGTTCAGAAAAAGGAAAGTTAAATTCTTGACCACAAGCACAAAACCTCACGCTGGCCCCACTGCATCCTGTGCACCATTAGCCAAATAGGAGCCGTGTTTTGATTTCCATGCCACGTTGTCTCTCTGGTCTGTCTGGGGCTGCTCTGGGCTGCACGTGGAGCAGCAGTGGCGGCCCATCCTTCCCTCCCTCCCTGTGCATCCCCATGATGCGGCACCAACCCGTGTACAGAACTGGGAATGGCTGCCCTCTGGGACCACACGTTCATTTGTACTGCTCTGTCCCAAGTACAGACTCTCTGCTTCATTTATCCCTCTTGTTTTCCAGCCAGCTTGCAGCACGAGGCCTCTCAGAGTGGGTATTTCAGGGCCCAGATCCTCATTCCACACCACTTCAGTGTCCCCATGCCATGGAAGCCTTTCCTTTGCTCTACACAAGAACTAAAGAACAGAAAGCAAAAGCAGAGCTCTGAGAATGCCTCCTACCATCCAGACACCTCATTATCTCACTCCTTTCTTAGCAGGTGCTTTAAAGAGAAACATTTGACTGAGAGAAAAGAAGATTAATCCATTTGTGAATGCCCAGATCCTCCTATTAGTGCTGGCTGCCCAACTTTTCTTCAACAAGTTGCACCACTGAAGCTGGCTTGCCTACATTCTTTGTAGGTAATGTAATTCTCATGTAAAAGAGAGTCTGTGGCTATCACACGTCACTTGTTACCTCCCTTCCACAAAGAGCAGTGAAGGCAGAAGGTGGAGAACTTGACTTTATGGCTGATTTGCTCTATGTGATACAGCAGAGTCTTAGTTTATCATGACAAACAATGTGAAAAACAGGGCCAAATAACCAGAATTCCATCTCCCAGCATCGGCAGCACCTGGGGATGGGATGGGATGCAAGCACCTCCCCATGAGTAATGAGCATCATCCCGGCGAGTCAGGCGTTACTCACACGCAGAGCCAGGAGTGCAGGCTTGGAACAGGAACATGGCAAGAGATCTCACATATGTATCTGTTCACGTTGTTGCCGAGACGATTCGTTAGGCTGCAAAGCAAAGTGCTCTGTGCTCTGGCCATGGGTTGGGTGACCCAACAGCTGCTGGGAGCTCCAGGACCGTGGTTGGTCCAGCAGAGCTTGCCCTGCTGTGCTTCCAGCTGCTTGCACCCATCCGCTTTGCCAGGGAAAACCCAGAGCTCTGGGCACTGCTTGCTGACGGGAGCAGGAGAGCAAGGACTCATCTCTAGCAGCTCAGCATGCACTGCAATCACAGTTTTACAAAACACATCACGGTAGCAACATTTTGCTCCTGTTCTCCTCCCTCCTGATCCAGTGCTCGTGGAACGTGTCATGTCTTAACCAAACACTGCACGAGGCAGAGCACAGTGCCAGGTGAGTCACCCCAAATAGCTCATTGTGTCATACAACCACACCGGTGAACCCTACAGCTGCATGTGGAAGTCGTGAAGCTCCACAAGGAGACAGAGACTGAAAAAGCTGACATAAAACCATCCTTCCCATAAAGCTGATGAAGGGCACCTATGCAGCTGTAGGAAACAGAGCAGTGCCACGGACACAGCGGGACCCCAGCGCTGTGCTGCCCTTCAGCACTGACCTCATGTGCTGACCTTGGTGCTGGGGCTGCTGGTGACACCGGCTTCATTCCCTGTTTCGACAGCAACCCACGTGCTGCATCCTCCCTCCACGAGTCATCGACCTGCTGCCATGGCAGCAGGAATGGGAAAGTGGAGGAGCTGGGGAGGATGGAGCTCAGCCCCAGGTGATGTGGGACAAGGATGCTATAGGGGAACAGCTCTCTGCTCCAGGAAGAGGCAGAAGCAGAGACCCAAACTGCCCCCTCACCTGTATCTCCCACTGAGGGCTGGGGAAATCCTGCATCATCCCCCTCCAGGGGAAGGCTGGAGGACAAGAAAGGCACTTGCCTCCATTCCAGTCTCTAAAACCTTAGAGGTCTCCCCGCCTGCTGAATATCAGTGGGATAATATGGAGTGGTTTGTGGGACTGGGATAATTTTCTGTAGAGGTATTTTGAATGAGCAGGATCACCACCACCTGGCAACAACGTGAACTGAAGGCGTAGCTGAAGCCCTCTTTGGCTTCAGGAAAGGTTAGAAGGAGATGCATTTACTGCTGCTTTCCAAAATAAAGTAATTAACTTCTTTTTCTTCATCCAGGCAGATGAGCAAGGTAAATGGCACGCAAAAAAGAAGCCCATTCTGGGTTCCATGGTTCTCAGCTTACGATTTCATGATGCAATTCTAAGACTGAAATTAAATGGCTGCTTTTTTTTATGGTTAGTCATGCAACCTTCCTCTGAGATCTGAATGTCAAGCTGGGTCAAGCTCTCTCCTTCCTCCACACACTCACAATTCTAAGGAATATATAGGTCAAATTCTACACAGTCACTCCTGTGAAGCTATTATTTCAAATTACATGTCAATTACGTACGTTGAATTTGGCAACTCTTCCTTTTAAATGCAAGCTTGCTTGAGGACTTTAAAACTCTTGGTATCTGCAGTAAAATATGTTGCCTCCCAGTTGTGGTCCTGGAGCAGACAGGACCTGCCATGAACAGAAGTTGTGTTCATCAAGCTGTGTAGAAGCCCCTGAAATCAGTTGCCAAGGGTCACAAAAACCACCAACAGAAGTCTCAGCACCACAGCGATGCTCAGACCAAGAGGGAGACAGAGAACTGAATGGGTGGGAAAAGTAACCATTCTGCAGCCTAGACAAAAGCTGCTCATCCAGAGCTTCCCATGCCTTCTGTAATAAACTCTCCGTTTACCAATGCAGAAGATCTGTACAGAGAGGAAAATTATGTCCACGCATAGCTCAGGTGGAGCTGGGGAGGCTGGATTAGAGTTGGGATCTAAAGAAAACATTAAAGAACCATACTCCTTGCTTTGCATAGGACAGTAAACTTAAACAAGCACCTAAAGCACAGAAATAAGCATAGTTCATTTTCTTTCACCTAATTTGGCCATATGCAAAGAGATGGATGGCATTACCCACACGGAAACCAAAAATCTAAGAACTCGAGCACAGCTGATGATTTGAGCAATTAAATGAAGAAACCCAAGCAGAATGAGATGAAGATGAAAGTGAATTTCTGAACGACGCCTTCTGGAGCCTTTGTTCAGCCCTGAACAGCACCAAGTACTGCTTGGTCAGCTCTGATGGTCGGACACGAGATGTTACCAGCTCTGGGGTTTGCCTTCGCTGACAGAAGGTTTTGGATTTGTGGGTTAATTATAATTATCAGGTTATTAACTCTTCTTCATCGAATTCTGACAAAAGGACAGAAACCAGCAACTGGTCAAACAAGAGAAAACCCAGCTATTGGAAACATGGGCAGAGTCACACTGGGAGGCCAAGGCCTCCGACTTTCTAAAGCAGCTTTCCCTCAGCTCGGTGGCATAACTGGTCTGCATTTAGAGCCCGAGCAGACTGCAGGCTCCCGGGGAAGCTGGAGAGCACGACTCGAGCACTGCCAGCTCCCAGACCACAGGAATCATGCGCTCAGATTTTCAAATTCAAAACATCCAAGAAAAATTACCCCCCTGGATCCCACGGAGGTCCTAAAATGGCTTCAGGATGTGGATGTAGCTTTGCTTCCCTGCCTGCTGGTGAAATGCCCCCCGTGGGCCATGCCTGGTGCCAGCTCAGACGCGCCACGGCAGTTATCCCTCATGGTTCAGGTTTTGCTGCATCTATCTGAGGAAGAGGTGCTGGCCATGTGAGCAGGAGCAGCCTTCATGAGCAAATGTAGCAAAGAAAAGGAAGTTTGTCTGGCTTTGAGGTAAAGTCAGTTAAAGTCATGGTATAGTAATGAGGTGAAATAACCGAAGATACGCACCCCACATTATCCTAATCTCTGTTGAATCAATTGCACTGACAGAGGCTGATAAAGAAGTGTACACTTCATTCTGCACAAAATACATGTTTTGAGTCCAGATATCATGTTAAATGTTGCAGCCCACAGAGAGATGACCTGTGGGAATATCCTTCAGTTTGTCCTACATTTTTACATACCTAGGTGTGCTCAAGACAGGCATACGAGTGGTTGCCATTGAAACCGAACAGGGCTTAGGCAGCAGAGACCTCAATATCCAACCAACAAGGCTTTTATGTATCAAGACAAAAAACATTTACTAAGTCCTTGATCTTGTATGCATAAGCCCAACATTTACAAATGCATCCAAATAATGTTATGCACAAATTGTCAGGCTGATTTCAACAAAGCCATCCACACATAGGGAATCATTTCCCTACGTGAGCACTCTCAGGTCTGAGCCTCACACACAGCGAAGGCTTTGGGAACGATGCCCATGGAAAAGGCTGTAACCATCAATTGGGGAACAAAAGACACCTGAGTGTTCAATCTCCACCAGAAATCTTTATTGGCCATACAAATCTGACAAGATCTGAGTTTTTAATATCTAATCTGTAGCTTGTTCTATGTGGAACGCCAGCCTCTTGCCATGGGACTTTGGCCACTGTCAGTGCAAACCTCTCCTGTAGGCAGACTGTGTGGTGTAAGCCACAGCCTGTATCAAAAGCTTACACCAGGCAGCCTGTGTTCATTATTTGAGAGAATTACAGAACTGAACGAGGATTAAGCCAATGAAATATGCAGACATTAAACAGCCATCTTTAGAATTTTATCTAAAATCCTGCAGTGTTTTTAGAGAATGAGTCCCTTTGTGCTGAGCATGCTAGCAGTGGCATGGAAAAGAGTAAAGAGTTGTATATATGAATTGTATTACAGAATTACCCTTCCCACCACAAAACTGTAGGCTGGAAAACAGCTAGAGATGAGCTTCCCAGGAGTTTGCACATGAGCACATCCTACCTGGAAGTAAGGTTCATGGGAATTTGAGGACACGGCTCTCTTCTGTGAATAATTTCTCAAGCAACAGGAATAACCAAGAAGTAGAGTGGAAGAGCAAAACTGGATAAGAAAAACGAGGGGAAAACAAGGAGTCCCAGGAGAATGAAAGCTTCATGGCTTCCCCAGCTGCTGTCAGCCTGCAGACCATGCCCAGATGTTTCACATCCCACCCCACCTATGAATGTGCATGTCCAAGGATGCCATATTCCTGTTTCAAAACTAAAGAAAACAGATTACCCAGCAGAAGAGAGATCCTATTTGCCACTAACATGTTTTGAGGCTGTAGGATAGAGCACTCTCAGCTTCTGCCTTTACTTGTCATTTCGTGTGCATAGCAGCAGACCCAATTCTTTCCTGATAAGATAAAGCACTTCTGTGCAGTGCTTGTACTAAAGGTGAACTGTAAATGTGGGGTTATAATTTATTTATGTACATTAGAAACTAGCTAATTTGCACTAGTGACTAGATACCCTGTTGGAGGTTTTCATATTTTATGAATCAGCAAGCAAGCTAATGAACAAACAATTAAGGAGCAAAGAAAGAAATGTACTTTGTTTGTTACTTTTAGTGAGCTCTAATAGTACATTATATTAGTGAATACACTTTGTTAAAGTGAGGCAGTCTAGACAGTAAGCCGCATGGTCTGCTCAGGTAGTTCAGAAAGCAGCACGCAGCAATGAGGAGGCAGCGCAGTGCAGGGCTGCCCGGCTCTGCTGGCCCAAGCTGCAGAGGGTGAGGGCTGGGGAGAGCTTGGTCTGAGCAGGAGAGCAAATGGCTGGGATGGAGATGTGCTGCCTGGAGAGGTCTGGGCTTGGGTCCTCAAATGCAGCAGTGTGCCAGGAGAGCTGCAGTGTGCATGGAGAGGGCAATGCGCCTGGGGAGGTGGAGGTGCCAGTTGCTGCCAGGGGATGCGTGGGGATGCGGCAGTGGGAGAAGGATGGGGAACTCACAGCCTGCCCGCCCCTCATGCACCTTCAGCACAGTGCAGTGAGCACATCACAGTGGGCTTTGCGTGAGACAGGGCAGCCGGGCATGGGGCAGCCCCCCGCCCCTGACCCTGCTCTGCTGCTCGCTCCCAAAACGCTCCCCTATGCTGGCTCCCAGTTGTCCCTTCCAGCCCCACAGCCTCACTCACTACCACGGCCACAGCTCACGCTCCCTTTTAGGGCGGCTATAAAGCTGGTAAACACTTGGACTCGTCTGACAAAACATTCAAGCAGGAGGAAATGGGGTGTGTGCAGAAATACTCCATTACATATTGTAATGGCAGACATTAATTCAACGTTAATAATACTTTGCACTTTTCAATCACATATTCTAAACCCCTTTAGATAGGTGGGGAAGCATTTGGATGATGATTACTGGGCAGAGCCCAAAGGTGTATTCTTCCCTTAGGCGCGAGGAGATGAAGTGACTTGTCAGAGTGACAGTGCTGGGAAGAAATCTACATCTCCACATTTCCAGACCTACGTTCCCATCTAGTTGCCAGAAAGAGGAGTTAATTTAAATATTACCGTTTGCTGACCTACTTACAACTACCATCAAAACTTGGAAGTAGTGATCAAGTATTCTCCCCTCCATACCCGGGCTTTTTTAGGATAACACTATCTTTGAAGTACGCCTTTCAGCCGCATTAAACAGACAGATCGTTATTATTTGCTCCACTTTCTTAACGAGTCCCTGTTTGCTGCTATTCAGCGCTGCAGAGTTTGGATAGACTCGAGCTCAGTTGCACAGCCCTGCAAAGCACCTCCCCGGCACTGCAGCTGCTCGTGTTAGCATTGGTGTGTGGCTGCAGTCACACCGTGCTCGGTGAGTGGGCAGCACCTCTGCAGAGAGACCAGAAAGTTTGGGACCATGCATCTGCTCCTGTTTGTCCTCTTCCCCTTGGTTTTCTATCTAAACGGCCCTCTCCTTCCTCAGCCAGCCCATCTTCAGCACTTATTGGGCCACACTGTCACCTTTTACAGTCAGCCTTCCTCTGCATCACAAAAACCCCAAACCCTTTCCTGCTTGCACACAGAACTACAGGCACAGCTGAATGTCAACAACCACAGCAAGCAGCTGAAAACACTCGCCGTGCCCTTCCCAGCACACAGCATCCCCTGCGCATAGCTCTCCTCTGCAGGTTCTCAGCATCACGGTTACTCTGCTCTGATGCTGGGATGGGGAACGGAGGCTTCAACCCCCTGCCCTAGGCTTAAAAGCTGACAGAGAACAAGCGAAGAGGGCAGAGGAAATGGTCAGCGCCCTGCCTGGCTCTGTGGGCTGAGCAGTGCTCCACAAGTAGGTCATGTCCTGCCGAGGGGAAATCACGGCCGCTGGACCCGGCGTGTGGCTGAGCAGCCCCAAAATGCCCCAGTCACACTGACCACACTGCGTGCAACCCTGCGTCCCCGCACCTCCACATCCCACAGCTGGCTCCTGGCCCCTCCACCCCAGCGAGATGCCTCCCCAAATCTCCCCAAGCCCCCACCACCCTTCCGAGCCCACCCAGCTGACGGCAGCCGTTAGACATCCCCGGCCTCGCGGTAACCTCCCTCCATGCAAACTGTTTACAGACATTTATCGAGGTGTGCCAGGTGTGGATGCGGTTACCAGCCTGGCGACTGTTTACCTCATCCTCCGTTCGGCATCACATTGTCACAGACTGTATGCAGGCATCAGATAACGGCGGCACTCGGCGCACAGCCCTGCACACCCGGCTCACACAAGCACACGGGGACGCGGTTCACGCGCAACCCTCGCAGCAAACCGCACACCGACTATCAGCCTCATCTTATTTTTTTTGCCGAAGTAAATTACACTGAATTTTTTCTTTTTTTTTTCTTTTTTTTTTTTACCCCTTTTCAAAGCCAATACACAAATGACAGGATGTTGTTGAAGGAAAATATGAGCTTTCATAAGCTATTATTATTAGCACATGCGCACCTCGCCGCCGCTTTGATCTTACTGTAGGTTTGTGTTTGCTCCCCCTGAACTCAACCCCGATGTCTGTTCTGATAGAGATCACCAACAATTAAAGTGGGATTTGTCAGCCCGAGCTGCGGGGTAACTGCAGGGGGACGCTCTGCAGAATGCACGATGCACAGCTTTCCCGAAGCCTCTCGGCTGTGACGAGGTGTTTGCTGTAAAGCGGAAGGGTGGTAATGTGTACTGAATAAGCACCCTTTGATATTCTGCATGTGAGTTAAGAGCATGTTCAGGTTTTGTTTGCAGCGGAACTGTACTTCTTCCATTGTTTTCCGAGCAGAAAAAAAAAAAGAAAAAAGAAATAGGAGAAACAGTGCTCAAAAAAAAGCTGCTCTAAAAACGGTGTCGGTTTGATTTCAGGCAGCCAGTGACCAAAGTGAGTTTCTATATGCTATTATCTATGGTTTTTAAAGCCCCTGCTGGCACTTGGAGCCCGCCCCGAGCAGCAGTGCCAGCCCTGAGCTGCCCCTCCACTGCCTTCGCAGGAGCTGTTTGCTGAGTTCCAACCCATTACACGTCTGCAAAGGCACTGAAGGCAGTGGGATTTACAGCCAGCACTCAGGGCACCGCGTGGGCATGGAGCACAGAGAGAAAGGGCAGCAATCAGGTGCAAGCAAGCGGCTGTCCAGTGAGCAAATATGATTGCATTATAAATGATGGGTATTCTCCCAGTCTGAGAGCCTCCAGCACCTGGCAGCGTTCATGCAGGCTTAGTGCTGTGCAGACACAGCACTGCACACCTTCATCTCTGTGAAGGATACAGAGGGAGCTGAGTACATCACATTTTTTAAGGCAAATGGAGGGAATGGGTGAAAGGGAAAAATCTAACAGGAACAGGATAGGTGATAGTCTTATAGTCTGCTTTCAGAGCTGAGCTATGCTCTACTACAGCAACGGGCCACGAAGGCACCACACGGGGATGGGAGCTCCAATGGCTGGAGAACCATCTGTGAGGCGACCTTGCCCATCATCTTTCCCTGCAATCGCTGCTGAGCCCCATTGAGTGCCCCAGGTCTGGAGGTGACACACAGCACATCCCCAAACCAGGAGCTGTTTGCACTCGGGGTGATGGCAGCAGCAGGCTGGAAAGAGACATGTGAAGAGCTGTCCGTCAGGAGCAAAAGAGTTGGGAGCAAGGGGTGCTTGCTCAACAACAAACCGGCATCAAGGGAGCATGAGAAGTTTTGGAGAAAGCCAAAGAAAAGGAAAAGTTTGAAGAATTCCACAAACAGCTGATCAGCCCCAGCAGGAACCAGGAACGGCCGCCATCGCGGGACGCAGCGGCAGCCAGCGCTGCTGAGCGACGTTTCCATCAGTGTCCTGCCAGCAGCGCCATTACTGGATTATCAGGGCGGATTAAGCCTTTAGCCAATTACCCTGACTGGTAAATTGTAGATTGTCTAGACTTCTTCATGTTCAACAACACACATAATGTTTTCCCTTTATCGTTACGCCATCGGCCCGCTCCTGCGGGATGCATCCTGCGCGGTGCAGGTGAGCCCTGCCTGCAGCTCGGCGTGGCCCTGCGTGCAGACAGATTTATTTCAGACAGGATTCTCATAAATTCAGAACGACTTCCAACTTTCTTGACTAGGAGATCAAAGAGGCATTTGCTTCATGCCATCTGCAGAGCTGCTCGACAGGGCCACGCAGTCTGGGTGGGGGGGAGGAGGAGGGAAAAAAGAAAGTCTCGGAGATTATGCCCTCAAAAACAAGCTCGAATGCCACCCTCACATTAAAAAGCCCTGGTTGGCAGTAACAATTAATTTCTTAACTGAAACCCGCCCAACTGTGTCCAAGTGTTTTAATTTGCCTATTGCTACAATATGCAAGGGAGCTGGCAGTAATGGATTTGCAATTAAAACTAAAACTGGCAAAGAAATCGCAAAGCTGGCAAAAGAGCTAATCTGCAAGCCATGATCACAAGATTACAAAGTGTTTATGCACATGCTAATTACCCGCGCACATAGCTGAGAATGACTTATAGGAGAGAAGCCTGGCTTTGCGTGATCTCAGCCCCTGGATCCGGCCGGCCCGGCCGGCACCGCGCCTGCTTCCCACAGCTCCCACTGCCATCAGAGCTGTCCCGGTGCACACTCATGGAAGCACCAAGAAGGACAAGGGATGGGAGGCCTGGAGCCCTCGCTGCCATCCGGCTCCTGGTACTGCCGAGAGCCTTCGCCTGGTCTGCAACTGGAGTATGGAGCCTGTAAGTGTGAAGTGAGCACCGTGTGTAATGCATTTACACCTGGTTATTCACCACCCCTGACGTCATCCTGCTGTTTCTTGGCTCTAGAAATAGCAACCCCCATCAGTCCTTGGAGAGCAGCAGGTCTCAGTGCCCCCAGCCCAGCAATGGACACTGCAACACTGAGTGCAAATGTGCGCGTGATGCTGCGAGCGCAGAACCCACAGCAACTAGCTGCAAAAGGACAGGCTGGGAAGGGGAGGAAAAGGACGCAAAAGTGATCAAAAATCCATGCAATTAGCTAAGAACAGAATGTGACAGTGGACAGCGGCACCATGACGAGCAATTTGGAACCACAGGAGAGAATTTCAAGGAGAAAAGTGTGGCAGAGTAGTCCCGGAATAAAAGGCTGCTGGGAAAACTGAGATTCTTTAATATATAGGATTAAGGATTGCCAGTATCCTCAGGGAGGAAATGCAAATGGGGTTCAGACCATTTTTTCCATAAAAATTAGGAAGGAGAAAGAATAGACTTTGAAGTTCAACATGTTAGTAAATGAAAGCAACAGCAAAGGAGACACAAAGAGAAAGCAAGCCCCGGACGCCTAGAATTATGTCTTAAACACTTGATACTGAAAGACAGAACCCGAGGTGATGAGGAGACTTCCCTTCATGCTATGCACAGATCCCAGAAAATCTGTAGATTAGAAACTGCCTGAGAAAAAAGTATTGCACAACAAAGGTAGGATGGAGTGCAGCATTCAAATGGGATTCTTCCAGCCTTATTCAGCCAGACCAGGATGACGAGATGCAAGGAGCACACGGATGGATGCTTTCGCATGCACAAAGAAAGGATCTGATGGTTGGAATAGCTGATCTCAGCGGTCTTTTCCAACCTTAATGATTCTATGATTGACTCCACGATTTCTGGAGGTGCTCTCTGCTCTATGAAACGGTGGCTGGAGCCACTGTGGAAGGAGGTGGCAGCGAACGATCTGAGGGGATATCAGGAACTCAGTGGACACAGCTGAAGAGATTTGCAGGCTCGCTGCATCGAAGGGGCAGGCTGTTCCTGACTGATAGGCTCATAGAAGTCCAGACTGCAGAACAGAAGTACACCGCAAGGATGCACGGTAATATTCATAGCTGGCAGAGGGATGGACCATCTCTGTGGTGACATCCTGGAGGTATCAATGGCTCAGCGCTGGGAGCCAGCGGAGAAGGGCAATTTGTGTTTGGCTGATGATGGCTGCAGCCTGTGTACTTCTGTAAAGCAATTACAGAGTGAGCTTAGCCCATCATTACTGGTGGCCACGGAATGCTATGTGTCAGGAAATGGCATCTGATCATCACCAATGCAGATAAGTGTTCCGGACATAATTAGTGCCACAGAAAGGGTGATTCAATGGAGAAGCGCTCCAAAACTGGGCTTGGAGATGGATTTATCCATCCCTACCTGCAACGCACTGCCAAGCAGCTGATGGTAAATCCAGCCATTGGGGTGGCCGGGTGAAATTCAGTAGCCTGCGACATAGAGATGATAAATGATGATAAAAGAGATGATATAACATTGGTTCCTTCAGACCATAATCTCAATGGCTCTACAGCTTTTCCTTGTTCCAAGTGAGATACGTGGACTGTAAGAACTTAAAAAATGCAACAGAACCACAAACTTCTGTTGTTGATGCTATTTTTAAATGCAATTGATAGAATTTTCTTCCTGATGTGCAAAGGTTGGGTTGGCTGCTCTGCACTTGCAAACCAGAATCTAGATTCCAGAAGCTGCTGCTGGGGTCTGCTGCTCCGCCTTGCTCAAAGAGAGACCCATGTACAACTGCTGCCTATTTAAAGTCATCTACAAACCAGTTTAATAAAAGCTGACTGCATCTGCTTCCATGTTATTAGTTCTGCCCCAAAACTCTGTTCCTGGCAACACAATGTTCCACGCTAATGAGCCAAATCTTCCCCTCCCATGGCAGCACTCCTAAACCTCCACACCATTCAGTTCACAAAGTTACCACCCTGTTTTTCCCTCGGGGGAGGGAAGGATTGCAGCTGCAGAGGGGGTTCTTCAAATAATATGAAGGCCAGAGATCTGTGGGAAAATCTGCTCTCAGACAAATAGCACTTGGGGGCATCTGCAGAGAGAACCAGCCCCTCTTTGCTCCTGTCTGGGTCCCACGTCCTTCTGGCAGCAACGTTTTTTATGAACCACGCAGCCATTAATCCCCTGCCAGTTCATACACCCTACCATCCTCTGTGGGCAGACAGCACAGAGTGGGAGATAATGCTGCAGGGAAGTGGTATTTACTTCAGCTGGATTTTGTGGCTTCATGGGAGAGTTTCTACTCGGGGCAGTTATTTCTCGCTCACTCCTCCTGCAAGGAGGAGGAATCTGGTGCAGGATAAGGAGACCGTTCTCAGCTCCTTTTCCTGTGAATTTTCACCCATTTTTGCCACTTCCCTCCACGCAGCACCGAGCTCAAGATAAACAGCAATTTGAGGTTATCCTTCCATCTGCAACACCCCGTGATGCTTCTCGGATTAAAGAGAAATCAGATAACTCTCATTACCTGACTGAAACTCGCTGCTAGACTTTTATTTAGAAGCAGTAACATTGGAGAGCCGGGCCGGAGCTCGGCTGCCCGCCCCCCATCGCCCCACAGCACAGCACCTGCAGCCCCTGGCCTCGGGAAGGAGCAGCCCAGCGCAGGGGCTGCAGGCTCTCCTGCTCACCGTGCACCCAGCAGCCGGCTGCACGCACTCGTGCCTACGTTCCCCGTGTTCCTAGCAGCTGGGCTGAAGTCATCTGCCGGCCTCCTCTGATGCTTTTGGTTACAAACCTCTCTGTGCCACATGTGACATCTGCCTGCAAAGGATTTCATTCGCTTCTGACTTCGCCTCCAGCCATTCACTGACAAACTGGCAGCTAACGACTGCTAACAAATGATTTCCTAGAGATTACGGTTGATGTCAAAAGGGTTCCAAGATAAATAGACTCATTCCTCATGACAAGGAATGTGAATTATGCATCCAGGGGTTTGGTACATGTGTCCAAGAAGTATGCGGTGCAATCCTGGAGGCTGTACTCATCGGTACATTACAAGCGGGTAAATAGGAATGACATTTTGTCCTCAGTTTTGCAGTGGGGATCCGTGCACTGTGTGTGTTCAGGGCAACACACTGGACTGCCCAACCACTGCTCCCACCCAACAAATGTCATCCATGAAATTACCATTTGGGCTGACGAAGTGATTTGTTTTCGAAGTGAGAGAACACGCCAATGGCCTTGAAGGAGCTGTGGTTTCAGGGCCACCTGCGACTTGCTAATAGGTTATGAAATCGCAGTCTGTTTAGTATCTGAAAGCTACTGGTCTCACGAGCAGAACAGCTCACTTTCTTCCGGCCAGTCTTCCTCTGATCACTTTTGAAACACCTCCCATTGCAGCAGCCTGTGCTGGATTTGGGGACAATTGTTCTGTATGGACGCAGCATTCCCTGCAGTGCTCTGCAAATGAAACAATAACGCTTCAAAACACTCCTGGGGGAAACTGAGTCCCAGGCAGATGAGCTGCTGGGGCACCCAGAGCAGAAGCTGGGATAAAACCGTGCTTCCTCCATTGCATCCCTGCACGCAGGTACAAGACTATCCTGTTCCTCTGCTGTAACACTTGGTAGCATGCCTCACTTCTTACCTGATTTTGAGAACGTCCTGTGTTAACACACAAATAACTGGCGTGACTGATGTCTGTTTAGCTGGCTATTTACGTGGCACCTGGTGCTCTCTGGTAACAGGATCGCTGGGCTCCGTATCAAACAAGCTGCGGGGCACAGGCAGAGGAGCAGCTCCCACCCACGGCACCAGCACTGCACCCACCGGGAGAGAGACAGACTTACAAAGAAATAATAATTGGCCAACAGTGACGCTTTTGGAAGTGAGTGCTCATCCTTCCCAGACTCACACTTCCAGCACTGCAGCCTGCCTCATCGCTCAGCATGCATTTCCACCCAGATCCACATACCTATCACTAGGAGTAGCAGATTACAGTTTGAAGAAGCGTTATTTTTGCAAAGCTGAAATACCTGTATGCAGTTATGTACCATTTTCAGTTAGTGCCAATAACCAAACGTCTGGCACTGACGATAACAGGTAACCTGCTGCCCACCGGAGTGAAGAAATGAAATCTTTACAATGTTTTCGTACAAATTCCGCTAAGAGCCTCAGAGCTGCAGCCCAGCAGTGCACATCTATTGTTTTAACTGCATTCTGCTCCCAGCAGGAAAAGCCCGGGCTCCATCAGAATACCAGGAAACCTCTCAGATGTGACCCTGGTTTCAGCCATCCAATCAGTTAAAGAAAACAGACCTAGGACCCAGGCATGACGTTAACTTTAAGGTAGAAGTGTTCAAAACTTGCGGGGGCTCTTTCCAAATGCATCTGTTGCATTATACAGAGCGTGTATGCCAACGTGTGAGTCAACACTTCTTAGCATTTAGTTGGAAAGACGCTGATTGTATTTAGAACTGAATGCATTTATTCTGCGATGTCTGGAAGAACTAAAATCATTGTCTTGTAGAGGTGTTCCCACATCCATCTGTTTCAGGGAGCTAAGCAAAGGCAAACATGTTTTGTACAGCATTTGAACCTTCAAAGTTACTAACAGCCTGCAGGAATTCAACAGATGGATTAAAAACCTCAAGAGAAGGCTGGAGAAGGACTGCAGGGCCGGACAAGGAACAGGAGCTGCCCTCTGTGTTAAACCAAACTGTAGTATGACTGCAGCCCTCACAATGAAGCACTTTGGGCTGCGTCTCCTGACGAGTTTTTATTCTGCCCCATCAGAATCACAGCTACATCTGATTTATACGAGACTTCAGCCTCAATGACTTTCATGCCAGCTATTTCTGGAGCAACGTAATTTTCTGTAACACCCTGTTATTTCACTCAAGATCACCAAAGAGTTTACTCCAATTGCAAAAGCAAACTGATTTTGAAGCAAACTGTTTCCAGTCAGCCTTAGAGGAGCTATGCACTTAAAACCCTGGACAGACCCAAACCCCCACCTTCAAACACTTGGATGTCTGCAGACGCGTGGCTCCGGCATCCCCATCCCTGCTTACAAAAGAAAAACGCAAACAGAGATCAGCACTGAAGACTCCACCAGTTTTCGGAAAGCTATCCCTATAGTAATGATTTCAAACAAATAACAGGCCAAAAACAAAACACGGGAGCAATAAAATAAAATCTGACGAGCTCTTCAAAAAGATCCTGAGTGATATCAGCTGGCACGGCTCTGTTGTCTATCCCAGAGCTACGGCAGCGTGCACCAGCCAGGGCTTTGCTGCGCACACACCAAAGGCAGCAGGCTATACCCCTCCATTCTTCAAAACCAAAGCCAAATTCTGATTGCTGGGATGAGGAAGAAATTTTTGTTGTGGATATATTACAGCATAATTACTGCAGATCTCATTTACTTTCTTTTGAATACTACGGCAGATCCAAAGGCCGGGCAGATGTGCCGCTCCTCGCGTCACCATCTGATGCTCCAGGTTTACATTCTGACAACCTACCGAACATCAGGGATACGTGGGTCTATAGGAGGAAAAAGAAAATACTCCATGGATAAGATTGGGAAGATCCAACAGATACCATCAACTGCTGACAAACTGACAGCAAGGAAAGACTTTCACGCCAAAGAAAAAATCGCCGACCAATTTTCTCAGTATAGTAAGGTTTAGAAATCTATGGATACCATCAAAAAGGGAACACCGCTGGGTAAGAATTCATGGGACCAGAACGTGGAAAATTCCACACAGCACAAATGTTGCTAAGAATATTCAAAAGTCAAAGCCTTCTGTGGGTGTGCATGCACTGAGATGTCAACACAACTATTTCACGATCACCGAAATTGCTACTAGCCTGCATCCTCTCCAAATGGCTATTTTTAGGAGCCAGCCTTTCATGTGGTGTAACGATGTGGATTTTACAAGAGCATTTATAATGTGTTTCATATGGTGCACAGTCCCGGAGAAATTGCTTTGTATCAGAGAAAGTTAAACAGGAAGGTTCGGGGTCATTTTTCTCTTTTTGTTTCTTATTTCGTACGACTGCTTCTGTTTTGGATTTAAGGTGAATATGCATAATTTCGTTTCTCCTACGCGACTGCACGGGCTGTCCAGCACCACACGGAAACACGAGCACGGCACGATGTGCTCCCACAGGAGTCACCTGGATGCCCACAGCCCCCATCACCCCTCACGGTCGGATTTCAAAGCTCGCGCTGCCACGCTGAGAGAGATACAGCAGGAAGTCAGAGCTCAAAGGGCAGCCCTCAGCCTGGGTTATGCTGGTGTCAGGGGCTGCGTGCCGTCTCCCACGCTGGAATGGGCTTTTCTTCTTGAAGGGCAAAGTCACACAAAGCGTAATTTTTAGATGAAGAACACTCCTTGCTGTCTGTCCCAGCTCCCACAGCACAACAGTGTGCAGCAGGGAAGCAGACCACCAGCCTGGCCATGCCAGGACCTGCACCTTTCACAGGGAAGATTTACAAGGATCTACTAGCAAAGAAGGTCTGTTTTTCCCCATGGAGTCATCTCTTCACACATTCCACACTCCTGACCCTTTCTAAGCTCTTTACTGGGAAGACTGTCACCTAAGCAATTATTCCATAAGCGTGTTTACAATTCCCCCCTCGTGCTGAGACAGGCTACCTGATGACCCCAGGCCCACCTGATGAACCCAGGCCTTTGTGTTTTCCCCTCATGTTCTCCCAGCAGAGGAGAACCCCGGTTTACACCCATGGATACCCCTCCTCAGAGCAAATAACAGCAGAAAACAAATTCAACATGAAGCACAGAAGTGGAATTACTTTTAAAAAAAAGTCTTTTTTGGTCAGTCCAGATCACTACGTAGCTCTACAAGACAGACGTGT
This sequence comes from Pavo muticus, assembly GCA_016647715.1. Classification (NCBI taxonomy): domain Eukaryota; kingdom Metazoa; phylum Chordata; class Aves; order Galliformes; family Phasianidae; genus Pavo; species Pavo muticus. The sequence goes on from JACDJE010000418.1 coordinate 351,257, forward strand.
ACTTTGTATGTTATAGCTCCAAATTCTCAATGGAACAAAGGAGACACTGTCGAGACTTTTTTTTTGGCTATCATTTAATCAAATGTAAAGCTCTTATAACCACAGGGAAAAAGTGCCCTAGATTCTAGCATCCAGCTTTACTTTGGTTTTGAAAACTTCCCACAGCATTGTGGCACTTATTGTTCTGTTTAACAAAATGCTAACTCTGGGACCCCACGAAACACAATGAAGCAGATTCCTCTAGCTGCAGCTGAGCTGTGGTTAGCAGCACAGGGGACAGGATGGCAGCAGGAAGCCACAGCAGCGCATTTTGCCAGAGCCATGGGATGCTCCAGGCAGGTACTGCTCTGTCGGATGGGTTTTCCTCACCTTCCTTATCTCAGCCCTGACCTCGCTTGGCAGAGACAGAACAGGCCTTCATAACTCTGGGAAGGGTCTTGATTTATAAACATTTAAGGGCAAATATTAGCAAAAAGGGCCAGAGGACGGAGCAGTGGTATGTCATCATGCAGGCAGGCGCTCATGAAGGAGAGAGCTGTTTTCCAAGATCATTTGGAGGTGACCAAGAAAAAGATCCTGCTGTAATCAAGACATAGAGGCATGTGGTGTTGCAATCACTTCCTCTGAGAAGCCAAGCAGGTGGGTTTGAGCCAGCAGCATGTGCTGAAGTGGCAACCCCAGGGCAAGGACGAGGCCCATGGCTTACGAGAGCGGAGGGCTCGGTGTGGCTGGGCTGGGCTGAGGCTGTTTCCTCATCCACACTGCAAGGTGCCCAGGAGCCGGGCAGAGCCTTGCCCAGGCTGCCGGACAGCCAGGGATGGGTGTGAGGCTGTCCCTGAATCAGAGGGATTAAAACTGGGAAACGAGCAGCTCTGTCTCCTGTTACCAACCCTCTGAGTCACCTAGTCCTACCGAACCTTCGCTCCTGCCTCCAGACACAGAGATTAACGAGCGAGTATCATGTTGTGTGTATTTTTAAAGAGATCTTTGGAAGAACAGCACATGAAAGAGCCTGTGTGGGGGTACTAACACCTCCCGGCTTGGCAGCACTACGGGATTTTGTCAGGCTGAGGAGCTCTCCCAGCTGCAGCAGCTCTGCAGAGTCCAGGAAGCGGTGTGAACCTGCTCTCCTATTTCTGTGCCCTCCACCCACTGTGGGTGAATGAGGTAAGAGCACAGATGCATCAGGCTGGGAGAGATGCTGATGCTAGCTATCTCCCGGCACAGGCAACAGTGAGCTGGAGTGGGAAAGGCATGGGAAAACGAGGAAAAGCAGCAGCAAGTGGAAGGAGATGCCTGATGTGTGTTACAGGATTGTGCAAAGCGTCGGAGGGCTGGGATGGGAGAGGTCTGTGCTGGGCAGCGAGGTGGTCCCTCCTCAGACAGGCAGGAGATGGTCCTTGAGGGTTTGCAACACATACAGAGCAGGGATTTTAGCAGCTGAACAGCAGCACGTGCTGGACTGCTGTTCCCCCAGGCCTGCCCTGTGCAGCACAGCCTCCCCACAACAGGGGCCACACTGAGCCAGGTCCTCCCTTTACCTTCCCTGTGGTGAATTAGCGAGGGGGGGTCAAAGGCCAAACCATCCGAAATGAACACTAAATTCGTTCACTCCGTATCACTCAGAGCCAAAGGGCAGACAAGGCGGTGCGGGTGTGAAATTAATGTCAAAGCATAGATGTTCCCTCAAAACTGTTGATATTTCTCACTGTTCGACTGTGATCTGCCGCTGACTGCCATGGCACGCACACAGACACCATCCGGAGCAGACTGCAATCTTAGGTGTGCAGCTCACACCACCTCTACCCTGAAAGCTGCTGAGCCTGCAGATCACACGGCGGATAGAGAGGGATACAATCCGAGATTGGGATCTGACCCTTCACAGATGATCTGTGAGAGCGGCCCGAGTCATCCCCACAGACCTCGCCACGTCTCGCCCAGCCATGGAAGTGCCCGTGCGGTTACTCAGATGGGAACCTTGGAACAGCAAATGCAGGCGAACCCAAATGCACGGATTTGTCAGTTTCCACCCAAACGCAGCACTGGAGCAGTGCCTACAGACTTATCGCAGGAAGCTGGCTGTGAGATGCAGTGACACATCCTCCGCTTCCCAAAGCTGCTGCTTCCCTCCCCGTTCACTCCATTACAGCTAGGGACAGCAGGCTGAGCGGCTCTGCTTTCATCTCGGACACGCCGCGTGCCACTAACCCCCAAACCACTTTGTTCTTCCCAGTTAAAGTTTCAAAAATATTAATCATTAACATGGATGAGCTTTGGGAGCTCGGGTTTATGCTGCATTTTGTTTTTCCTCTCCTAATTCTTAACCAGTTGAGCTAAGAACATCTCATGAACTGCAACAGCCGGGAGCTCGCAGGAGCACTGCCCTCACAGCGCACAGCGCCGGAGCAGCTCCCCACCAGCAGCCAGCTCAGCTCCTGTGAAGGAATGCCAGGGGGAGAGCAGATACTGTTGGGCCGCCTGAATCACGTGCACAGTTATTCACAGGCAAGGATTTACATAGAACTCGCTTTTGTTTCCCTGTGACATTTTTCTCTCTCTTTTTTTCGTTCCAAACAACTTTAAAAATAAGGTTATATTGGACCACACACACGCAGCGCTGTATCATGTCGCTGCTTCTTAAGCACAGCTCTCTAATTTATTTCAAAGGGAAGTTCTGCTTCAAAATTGAGGGTGTGATATGAACTCAGAAATTAACGCAAGAATTTTCCTTGGGGGGAACCAAGACTGAATCAGACATGCAATAAATGACCTCGGAAGCCCTGTTCCTCAGTACATCCACCTATCCAACAGCACGCTTTAACATCAAATATTATTTTCACCATTATCCTGTCTCAAGCTAGGTAGAAGAGCTGGAAAAAGTGGATTTGCTTTTTTATTTATTCATGTGTCTGTCTGCTAAAAGACCCATCCATCATCAGCCGCTGCACTCCTAACGCTCCCTGCCAGGAATATAACCACTCACGGGGACAGGGCACTGACATGGGGAGGTCCCACAGCACAAGCCCAGCTACCAGGGAGCCTGCCTGGTGCTGGTATTGCTCTTGCACTGCAGCAGGCACTGCTGGAACTGCACAGAGCTGCAGATGCCAGCCTCTGCCAACTGGGGCACCACACCTGGAGAGGGATGCATCTGCCCCTCACAGGGACAAACCCCAACTGAGTGGAAACTGGGGACTTCTGCCACTGGTTTCAACAGGATCAGAACATCACATAGGAAAAAAGAACACTAAACCATTGCTCTGATAGTGCAAGCCAGGATAGAAAGACCTCTATAAAGAAGCAGCTGAGCCGCAGATTTCTTTCATGAAATGCTAAGAGGACAACAGCCTCCCTCCAAAGGATGGAGCAGACCTGGGGAAGGGGCTACAGCAGCAGCAGCAGCCAGTCCCAGAGCTCAGTTCATGCTCCTTCAGCTCCTGTCCAGCATAGGGCAGCATTAAAGCTTTGCCCCTGGGACCAATCCTCTCCTTCTAACCACTGAAGGAGACTTTCAGCTCTGTGCTTTTTGAGCTCATGATACCCATTTGGGACCTGTGGCCCCAGGCCAGCAGTAGCTGCGCTTTGATCTTGCCCTGCCCAAGGGGACATTTCAAACCCACTGAATGGGAACCGAACTCGAGGAGCTGGGCAGACCTTGGGAACATCTGCATTATTTCCTAGGCCTGCTGCCTCATGTGGGGCTGTAAGTGTGCAGAGATTTAGACGGTACCGCCACCCTTTTGCTCCTACATGAGCCCAGTTAGAAAGCTTAACAGCTAAGAAAATGATTTTCCAAAGAAATAGAGGCTCTTGGCGCTGTGTTTCTCCAACTAGAACAGGACGCAGCCCAGTGCCTCGGCTTCCTACACAGAACATCTACATCCCGCCAGCCCACAGCTCCCCGGTGCCTGAACACAAGAGGGATGCAGTGAAGGTGGGAGGGCAGAACCCCCCACAACCAAGGCAGTGCACGGAGCAGAGCCCAACCCCTGGGCATGGGATGGGGCCGTGCAGCCCCTGCTTCACAAACCTATGCACAGAAGGAACTTATAAGTGCTCCTTCTAACATTTAACTACCACATGGTACAAGATGTAACAATGCTCAGAAAACCCCCTCGGGTCTCAACTCAATTATACAACTGTAGCAAGAAAAATATTTTAATCTGATCAAAGTGTTAACATGTTTGACCATGTCTGACCTCTAATGTTTGTAACCACCTAAAAGGCTGATGTTCTTACTAAGGATGTACCTTAATTTGATTTAAAGTCATTTGTACTATTTAAAAAAGGATATAGTTTTACGATTTTGTATTTCATTTAGAAAAACAGTTCCTCAATGCCTTAATGTTCTTTGGAAGTTTCTTGCAGATTTCTAACCTGAAAATCCCATGTTTTCTGCCCTGGGAAACGCTGATCTTTTTCAAGTGTCAGGAGAGTGAAAGCTGACTGATGCCACACGCGTGTGACAGCTGAGAGCAGAGTGAGAAACGGTTCTCCTGTGCCTTGAAAGAAGATTTCAGATGTGTTTGCAGTCTATGCTGAGATGCTCCTGACCCGTTGTGCCCAGAGCAGCCAATGGCTATTCATGCTCACAGAACACTGGAAACCCGAGCTCTGGCTGCTCTGTTCCCAACTCCAGCTTTGCTCGCTGCCCCGCTGCCCTCCCTTCTCTCTTTGCCATCTCTGCAGCCACTGATGGATACCTGTGTGTGCTCAGAACGGTGCCCATCTGGCTGAGCTGCCCTAAAAAGCAGCCTGTGTTGGCAGCCCGCTGCCTGCCGAGCTGGATGCCGCTGCAGGCTGGCTCTGGCCACATCCTGCGCGAGGTGGGGGCCCAGCACATCAGCTGGCTCCGCGTTGCTGCTGATGTCAGGTACCCAGACACGCTCAGCGCATCACTCAGGAGCGACAGCAGCACGTGTAAATAACACCAGTGGGTTTGTTTTGATAGAAGATACAGTTTGGGTTGTGGAGATGGAGGGAGCCCAGCAGGATGCCGGGGTGAGAATCACCAGGGCAGGGCCAACCTGAGCAAAACAAAACCAAATTGATGCTAGCAAGCAACTAAAACTGCAGAACAGCCAGCAGCACTACAGCGATGCCGGCAGCACGCTGGGACGGCTCCAGCACCACTCACTGCACCCCGAGCACTGCAGCAATCATGGGGCTTGCTGGTGCAGGGCTGAGTGCCCTCTGCCCTTCTGCACGGTGTCTGTCAAGTAGCTCAGAGCAAAGCCTCGGTATCGTGCAAAGGCACACACCTGGGTTCACAGTTTTCATTTTTTGTTTTTCAGGACTCTGAAATTAATCCTAACTGCGAACAACTGTTTCCAGGAAGCTCCATTAACCAAAAATACCAACCATCAAACGCACGCATGACTGCAATCCATAATCCCATCCACTCACACAACCTTCCCTCCAACTCACGCTAAAACATTAATTAAACGCACTTCTGTGGAGGGTTAATATCTGAGATCTCTGGGCACAGATCTGACCTCCTCAATTACTGAAGCGGCCGCCAGATCACAGCTCGCAGCGTACACAGCAGCAACACACACGAGAGCCATGCATGGTACAGTGATGATAAGATGCACATCATCAACATAAACACAAGAAAAAACGGCTCGGAAATGTATCCTGGAAGAATTACTGCGCCAACACCAAAAACCAAAGGAATGACCAGCCTTGAGAAAGGGGAAGATTTCTCCCCCTCATCTCCGGTAACACATTTTTAGCACAAAACACCGAATTGGCTTTTTAAGCAACATATGAAACACCTCAGGGTCCCAGCAGACCCAACCAACGCTCACTAAGGCCGTAGGTGATTTCGGTGGCACTCAGGGAATCATTCCCTCTCTGCTGCTCAGTTTTCTCCTCCGTGAGTTCTGTGCAGCCTATTCACATCTATCTGTTGCTCCAACAAGAACCTCCTGGGCTTTTTACACTCCCAAGGGAAAAGGCAATTCACAAACTACAATCTACTTTTCAGCTTAATTGCTAATAAATAGGCTATTGCACTTTGTTGCCCATCTAGTAAGAGTTTAAGATTAAAAGAAATATCCTGCTACAATGAATAGATTAATGCAACTTCGAACTTGAACAGATCCTACACCAGAGAGCAAACTAAATGCATTTCAGTGAGACAAATTTCACATCATCAATTACAATTCATCAGTAGAGCAGCTTTGTATTTCAGAGGGGTGAAGGGGACACCTGGTTCCCAGAAGAAGGGACACGAGGTGGGAAACAACAGAAGAGCTGCTTGTTCTGAGAGCAGCGAGGCCGTGTCTTGCCAACACCTTTCCCTGCTGTAAGCTGAAGGCGACTCCAAGATGCAGAGATCCCCCAAACTGCCCCCGACCTCAGCAGGAGCTGCCCTGCCTGTGTCAGCGGGGCAGTGCAGGGGCCCAGCTGCTAGAGGGATCTGTCTCCTCCTGCCTGACCGGTGAGCAGGCTGGGGTGGGAGGGCAAGACACTGATTGCCACGAGCAGTATTTTATCACACTTCAACTCCAGCATTGTTTCCTATGCCACGATCCATCCACTTCTCACAACGACAGTCTGAAACCCCTACCCATCTTAGCAAACCAAGTGCTTACATCGAGGAGGGCATTCTATAGTCTTTTAAGCCTTATTCCTTCATAGCTTAAAAACTAAAAAAATACACTGAACGATGTTCAGCTCTCATCAGCCTACTGTAAATATGGAATAACACCTGAAACGAGTGCGGCAATGCTGGCTCCCCAGAAATGACACGAGCACAGCCTCTGTGTGCTGCAGCGTCGGGACATTCTGATGGAAATGGCAATGGGGAAAGGCAGCTCTTGTACAGAAGCGTTTAGTTCAATTTTTCATACAGCAAAACTTATTGTAAGCATTAAATGATACAGAAATGCTAAAAGTGATTTGACACGAGAGGGAAAAACTTTATGGGAAGACTGGAACAGCCGTCCAGCTGCACGAGACTAGTTCTCAAAAACCTCCATCGCCATTTCAGAGTTTAAGATCTAAGATCCTTTTTCCGGGTCATCATCCACAGCAAAGCCCCAGCCAGCAGCAGGCCCCAGGCTGGCCATCTCATGAGCAGATACGTCAACCTGAAGCTGAGCCACGGGGCACAGCTCTGGACACCAATACCAGCAGCTGCTCACCTCCAGACCCAGATAATGGAAGGGGCATTTCCACATTAGAGCTTAGGATCTGATTGCTGGCAGCACAAAAGCAAGCCTAGAGAATGGGGTCTGTGAAGAAGCTCCCGCAGTAATTCGGGGAGAAGCAGCGCTTGCTGCTGAGCATCACTCCCCCTTCCATGGAACAACAGCACTGGGCATTTTAGACACAATTTGTCAGAAAAAAGCACACATAGGTGCCTGCATGGTACCTGCAACACAGCCGGGCAATGAGAGGCCACCAAAGGTCTCAGTAAGGAGAGGATGCACTCACCAGAGGTGACATAGATCCGTTTGGCAGATAGGGGTCTGAGAGCATGAGGAAGGGGTAGCCAGAGTACGCAGATCCTTTATACATCCCTGGGTCCTGGTGCTTCATACCTGCTAAAATCAGAGTTCCCCATCACGATCCGCCTTACGACAGGTGGCTGTTCTGCCTGTCGGGGGGGACGGAAGAGGTGATGGTGTATCTGGGAACCTTTTGGCTCTGTAATCCGACAGGAGCGTACTGTAAGGGTGTGAGGGTCCTGGGGGGAGCCCCAGCTCTTCCCGGCTGGGACCGGGGCTGGAGGAGGCCTGTGCCGGGGTGGGGTGTCGGGGACGGGGAAGGAGAGGGGGACAGCCACGAAGATCGCCGCCACTAACCATCTTCCATGTGGTCCGGGAGCTTCTCCTGATAAACCCTCTGCGGATCCTGCACGCGGCGGATGGCCTGGATGGGAGGAGAGAGAAGGGCACAGCGGGGG